>BLSH010016053.1:90810-101792 GCA_018402905.1 Glandirana rugosa | reverse complement strand
CCTTGTTTTTTTTTTTTTCTTTCTCTTTCCCAGCCCAGCTAACAGGTAAGAGACAGGTAGAGACACTCCCCCAGCTCGCCCGTCCCATTCTCCACCTATTTTCTGCAGTCTATCAGCCTAGCACTGAGCCTTCCACTGTACTGCATGGCAGTGACATGGGACTGACGCCTGTGTACAAGCATTCTTACACAAATAGAACGATTTCATCCGGCCAAGCAGAGAGCGAGAATAATAATGCGTAGGGTGCGCCAATCCACAGCCGATTTTAATGTGGTCTGGCCACAGAAAGAATGCATTTCTTTTTTTTTTTGGCCAATAAAATTAATAAATATAATATACAGTATATTACTATATAACAAAGTATAATAATATATTATATTATACTTATTTTATAGTATATATTATAATACATGACTATATACGGCGTATATACAATATACAGTATATCAAAAAAGTGAGTACACCCCTCACATTTTTGTAAATACAGGCGGTCCCCGGGTTACAAACAAGATAGGGACTGTAGGTTTGTTCTTAAGTTGAATTTGCTTGTAAGTCGGGATCAGGTACAATTTATAAGTGTAGCTCCAGCCAAAAAAAATATTTTTAAGCTTTTTGGATAGCATAGTGAAGGGTTAACCTCTAAGGTTTGTTTTGCTGTCTATGTTTCTGTTCAGAAGATTTCACCTCACTTCCTGTCCCAATGATAATTGGATTTTGAAAATTTTGGGTTGTTATGGAAACAAGGATTGGTGATAAAGCTTCAGTGGAGACATCTATATCCCATAATAACTCTAACAGGAGTGAATTTCCCTTCCTAGGGGGAGATTTCCTCTCACTTCCTGTTGTCTCCCTCTGTTTGTAAGTTGAATGTTTGTAACTAGGGGACCGCCTGTATTTTATTATATCTTTACATTTGACAACACTGAAGAAATGACACTTTGCTACAATGTAAAGTAGTGAGTGTACAGCTTGTATAACAGTGCAAATTTGCTGTCCCCTCAAAATAACTCAACACACAGCCATTAATGTCTAAACAGCTGCCAACAAAAGTGAGTACACCCCTAAGTGAAAATGTCCAAATTGGGCCCAAAGTGTCAATATTTTGTGTGGCCACCATTATTTTACAGCACTGCCTTAACCCTCTTGGGCATGGAGTTCACCAGAGCTTCACAGGTTGCCACTGGATTCCTCTTCCACTCCTCCATGATGACATCACAGAGCTGGTGGATGTTAGAGACCTTGTGCTCCTCCACCTTCCATTTGAGGATGCCCCACAGATGCTCAATAGGGTTTAGGTCTGGAGACTTGCTTGGCCAGTCTATCACCTTTACCCTCAGCCTCTTTAGCAAGGCAGTGGTCGCCTTGGAGGTGTTTGGGGTCGTTATGTTGGAATACAGCCATGCAACCCAGTTTCCGAAGAGAGGGGATCATGTACCTCTTCAGTATGTCACAGTGCATGTTGGCATTCAGGGTTCCCTCAATGAACTGTAGCTCCCCAGTGCTGGCAGCACTCATACAGCCCCAGACCATGACACTCCCACCACCATGCTTGACTGTTGGCAAGACACACTTGTCTTTGTACTCCTCACCTGGTTGCTGCCACACACGCTTGACACCATCTGAACCAAATATGTTTATCTTGGTCTCATCAGACCACAGGACATGGTTCCAGTAATGCATGTCCTTAGTCTGCTTGTCTTCAGCAAACTGTTTGCGGGCTTTCTTGTGCATCAGCTTTAGAAGAGGCTTCCTTCTTGGAAGACAGCCATGCAGACCAATTTAATGCAGTGTGCGGCGTATGGTCTGAGCACTGACAGGCTGACCCCCCACCCCTTCAACCCCTGCAGCAATGCTGGCAGCACTCGTATGTCTATTTCCCAAAGACAACCTCTGGATATAACGCTGAGCATGTGCACTCAACTTCTTTGGTCGACCATGGTGAGGCCTGTCCTGAGTGGAACCTGTCCTGTTAAACCGCTGTATGATCTTGGCCACCATGCTGCAGCTCAGTTTCAGGGTCTTGGCAATCTTCTTATAGCCTAGGCCATCTTTATGTAGAGCAACAACTCTTTTTTTCAGAGTTCTTTGCCATGAGGTGCCATCTTGAACTTCCAATGACCAGTATGAGAGAGTGAGAGCGGTGACCAAATTTAAAACACCTGCTTCCCATTCACATCTGAGACCTTGTAACACTAACCAGTCACATGACACCGGGGAGGGAAAATGGCTAATTGGGCCCACTTTGGACATTTTCCCTTAGGGGTGTACTTACTTTTGTTGCCAGCGGTTAAGACATTAATGGCTGTGTGTTGAGTTATTTTGAGGGGGCAGCAAATTTACACTGTTATACAAGCTGTACACTCACTACTTTACATTGTAGCAAAGTGTCATTTCTTCAATGTTGTCACATGAAAAGTTAGAATAAAATATTTACAAAAATGCTAACTTTTGCCTCGTAGAAATTAAGCCATAGTGCACTGACCTTATATACATTATATTACCAAAAGTATTGGGATGCCGACTTTACACGCACATGAACTTTAATGGCATCTCAGTCTTAGTCCGTAGGATTCAATATTGAGTTGGCCCACTGGGAAGGCTGTCCACAAGGTTTAGGAGTGTCTATGGGAATGTTTGACAATTCTTCCAGAAGCGCACTTGTGAGGTCAGGCACTGATGTTGGACAAGAAGGCCTGGCTCGCAGTCTACGCTCAAATTCATCCCTAAGGTGTTCTGTCGGGTTGAGGTCAGTCAAGTTCCTCAACCCCAAACTCGGTTATTCATCTCTTTATGGGCCTTGCTTTGTACACTTGAGAGCATGAAATTGTCCAAAATGTCTTGCTATGCTGACACCGTAAGGGTTCCCTTCACTGCAATTAAGGGGCCAAGCCCAACCCCTGAAAAACAACTCCACACCATAATCCCCCCTCCACAAATGATTTGGAGCAGTGCATGAAGCAAGGTCCATAAAGACATGGATGAGCGAGTTTGTGGTGGAGGAAATTGACTGACCTGATCTTAACCCAACAGTACATCTTTGGGATGAATTAGAGCGGAGACTGTGAGCCAGGCCTTCTCATCCACATCAGTGCCTGACCTCACAAATGTGCTTCTGGAAGAATGGTCAAACATTCCCATAGACACTCCTAAACCTTGTGGGCAGCCTTCCCAGAAAAGTTGAAGCTGTTATAGCTGCAAAGGGTGAGCCAACTCAATATTGAATCCAACAGACTAAGACTGGGATGCCATTAAAGTTCATGTGCGTGTAAAGGCAGGTGTCCCAATACTTTTGACAATATAGTGTATATTACTATATAACAAAGTATAATACTATATTATAATAATATATATACATTATTTTATAGTATATATTATTATAATACATGTCTATATACAGTATATATACACTCGCCGGCCACTTTATTAGGTAGACCTGTTCAATTGCTTGGTAACATAAATTGCTAATCAGCCAATCACATGGCAGCAACTCAATGCATTTAATCATCTAGAAGACAATTTGCTGTTCAAACCGAGCATCAGAATGGGGAAGAAAGGGGATTTAAATGACTTTGAACATGGCATGGTTGTTGGTGCCAGAGGGGCTGGTCTGAGTATTTCAAAAAAACTGCTGATCTACTGGGATTTCCACACACAGTCATCCCTAGGGTTTAGAGAGAACGGTCCAAAAAAGAGAAAATATCCAGTGAGCGGTGGCTGTGTGGAAGAAAATGCCTTGTTGATGTCAGATGAGAATGGGCAGACTGGTTTGAGATGATACAACCAAGGTATGCAGAATATCATCTCTGAATGCACAACACATCGAATCTTCAAGCAGATGGGCTACAGCAGCAGAAGACCTCACTGGGTGCCACTCCTGTCAGCTAAGAACAGGAAACTGAGGCTACAATTTGCACAAGATCACCAAAACGGGAAAATAGAAGATTGGAAAAATGTTACTTGGTCTGATGAGTCTCGATTTCAGCTGCCACATTCAGATGGTAGGGTCAGAATTTGGCGTACATTGGTGGTGTAATGGTGTGGAGGATATTTTCTTGGCACACTTTGGGCCCTTTAGTACCAATTGAGCATTGTTTAAACACCACGGCCTACCTGAGTATTGCTGCTGACCATGTCCATCCCTTTATGACTGCAGTGTCCCCATCTTCTGATGGCTCCTTCCAGCAGGATAATGCACCATGTCACAAAGCTCCAATCATCTCCCCACTGGACAATGAGGTCACTGCACTCCAATGGCCTCCACACTCCCCACATCTCATCCAATAGAGCACTTTGGGATGTGGTGGAATGGGAGATTCACATCATGGATGTGCAGCCGACAAATCTGCAGCAACTGCGTGATGTTATCATTGTCACTATGGACCAATATCTCTGAGGAACGTTCCCAACACCTTGCTGAATCTATGCCATGAAGAATTAAGGCCGTTCTGAAGGCAAAAGGGGGTCCAACCCGGTACTAGCAAGGTGTACCTAATAAAGTGGCCGGTGAATGTATAACAGATAAGAAAATAAATAAATATATTAATAATAGACTAAATGAAGGAATGGCGGGCAATTGTAAAAATCACAACAATGTATAAAAATAGTAATGATCGATACATGAAGATCAAATGTTTTTTTTCTAGAACGTGTCCTTCCTTCTGATTGGGTAGCAGCGGTCACAATGATTTTATTGTTTGCGAATCGCCAATCTGTGCTATAATTTGCATAGATTACATTTCTTTGTCTCAATAGTTTTTTTTATTAATTTTACAAATCAGTTGACAGAGATACAAATGGTATCTTTGCAGGTAGGTATGATATCAAAATGCATGTTAACCACCTCAGCTCCGCTGCAGGCCAGAACCCAGAAGGGGCGCACAGGTACGAGCAGTAAAATGGCCGTAAATGATTAAAGCTATGATATAAAGAACTCCAGGATAAATAAATACTGTCTAAAGGCATTTGTATTCTTCCTTGAATCTTTTAATGCTTTGTAAATTACTTCCAGATCTATGCAGTAATCCATTGCGAAACGTTTCCTCTGCACATAAGCTTCCTGTAATGAAGACCGCTCACTGCTGCTTTCTCTCCTTGTGCAGGGAGACTGGTCTTGTATCCGCCCCCTTCTATAGTTTTCTGCAGGCAGCCTGTGGTAGGTGGGGCCTACTGGGCCCCTCCCATAGCTCTGCTGTCTGCACAAGCTATGTACAGCACAGTGATGATGTCAATGCTACTTGTAATGGCTATTCAAAAAGAGAAATAAATTCGGCACCACGTTCTTTCAAAAATAAAACATGTAGGATTTTATTAAATCCACCCAATAAAAGGAATCAATGCCTGTAGTTATAACTTGATGACATTTTTGAGACATTGTGGTGCCAGAATTTTTTCTCTTTGAATAGACATTACAATGAGGAGCCGAGACAGCGGCTGGAGCAGTTGGGCTTATGGTCGTCCCTGGAACGATCGGGTTCATGTAAGAAAAAGAGGGGGTCTGGGGGGCAGTTGAAGCACCAAACGTTTTTCACCTTAACCACTTCAGCCCCGGAAGGATTTCCCACCTTAGGACCAGAGCACTTTTTGCGATTCAGCACTGCGTCGCTTTAACTGACAATTGCGCGGTCGTGCGACGTTGTACCCAAACGAAATTTGCGTACTTTTTTCCCACCAATAGAGCTTTCTTTTGGTGGAATTTGATCCCCTCTGCGTCATTTCTGATTGCCGCTATAAATAAAAGAAGAGCGACAATTTTGCAGAAAAACACAAATTGCTTACCTTTTTGCTAAAATACAAATCCAAAAAAAAAAAAAAATATATAAAAAAAACATTTTTTTTCTATTGGTTTTGGCCGATTTATACTCTTCCTCATATTTTTGGTAAAAAAAATCGAAATCGGCGTCTATTGATTGGTTTGCGCAAAAGTTGCCGCGTTTACGGATGATGAGAATTCATTTCTGGGGTTTTTATTTATTTTTTTATTTTTTACTAGTAATGCGATTTTTAGCGGTACTGCGATATTGCAGCGGACATGTCAGACCATTTTGACACTTTTTTGGGAACCATTGGCATTTATACAGCGATCAGTGCTATAAAAATGCACTGATTATTGTGTAAATGCCATTGGCAGTGAAGGGGTTAACCTGCAGGGGGCGTTGTAAGGGTTAACTGTGTTCCCTGGGCGTGTTCTTACTGTGTGTGGGCTGCCCTGCCTGGGGGAAGGAGGTGATCACGGCTTCCATATAGAGGAAGCCTATGATCACAGCCCTTCCCCCTCTAACAGAATGGAGATCCGTGTTTACATACACGGACCTCCGTTCTTTCACTGCAGGGGGGGCATTGCGGGTAGCCGGCAGCGATCGAGTCCACCCTACCCGCTCCCTGCCCCCCCCCCCAACACAGTGAGCGCGCGAGCGCGCCTCCGGCGGCATGCGCATGCTCACGGTGAGTGATATCACAGCCGCCGTCATATGACGGTGGTTTGCGATATCGAGCCACTTTGCCGCCGTCAGACGGCGGTCGGCAAGTGGTTAATGAATAGAATGCATTAAGGTGAAAAACCATGAGACTTTACAACTATTTTAAGGGCTATTTAGGGGTAGCAGCACTATTTCGATGGATGGATGGATTTTAAAATGTAATACAGTAAAATCTCAGATTGCTAGTAACGCGGTTAGGGAGCGTTTCACAATACGAGCAGTTATTTAAAAAAGATCCTGACTCGGTTTGCGAGCGCTGTCTCTCAAAACGAGCAGGATTAAGCCTCTGTGCATGCAATGCCGCAAGTGGCCAGAGGTGCGGGGGCGCTGGTGAGGCTCGGAAACTCTCGGAAGCCATCGGAAATACTAAAAGTATCAACAGTTCCCGAGCGTTTGCAAATGTTTCCGGCACTTCCAAGCCTCAGCAGCGCCACCACACCTCTGGCCACATACGGTATTGCATACACCAGTGCCCCCCGGACCTCTGGCCACATACAATACTGCATTGACAAGCAGTCACTGTCTAACAAATTATCTGAGTTTCCATTGTTTCCTTTGGGGAAACTTGCTTTGATATGCGAGTGATTTGGATTACAAGCATTCTCCTGGAATGGATTATGTTCGTAATCCAAGGTTCCACGGCACCTGGGTTTGTAAAGTCATTTGGTGCACACAAAGTGGATTTATATCTTTTGTGGCTATTAAAGAATATAAATTAAATGAATTATTAAATTACATTTTTGCACCTGTACTTCAGCTTTAAAGTAACAGTTACAAACCATGAGAGAGAGGAAGATACATGAGCTTCCTACATATTCGTAATCGCAAATTGGAAGAAAAAAACAACAATAACAACAAGTGAAAAATTATTTATTACTTACCCCGTAGGAGCCACTGGTATTGTTGCCCAGGGTTTCCCCAAATTCACCCCATAGCCAGTTGCAAGGTATTTCCCACAGCCAGGTGCACACTCTTTCACTCGTTGTCCTCAATGATCAGTCTAGGGGTGTTGTTTTTTTTTGTTTTTTTTTTTTTTGGAGAACTTGGATACTCCAGAAATAAAACTATTCACATATGAGGACATCTAACTCAGTGTTTCTCAACCTTTTTTCAATCAAGGCACCCTTTAAAATGATGGACAGTCTAGAGGCACCCCATTCTAAAATGTAAAAAACGATTCTAATAATTGTACATAATGTGGGAGCATCGACACACATAGGAAACCCAACATTAGAGGTGATTTATTCTTCCAAAGCAATACACTTTTCACCATTAGGTACAGACTAGTATTCCAGTGTTTCTCCTCTCCATCACTCAGCTAATGTGACCCCAGTGTTGATGGAGGGGGGCAGGGGAAGGTCAAACAAGGATGCTGTGCAGGCGATCAGCACCATTCTTATCAACACTGATGGCATCACTGATTGTTAGGATGCCGGTGGCTGGAAGGTTGAAATGGTGCACAATAAAAACCTGTTGAAGTCCTTTCTGAAGCATGAATTCATTGGTTCTCATTATGTTGTTTTTGGTTGTTATTAAGTTGCATGTATGGTGGTTGCTGAAAATCCCCTGAGGAAGCCTTTGTATGGCGAAACATGTCGAGATAACTGCACTATGGTTCCAACCACCTTTGTATCTGCTGTTTTTATGTTTCTATAGACCTATTTATTTTAAAATTGTACATAATAAAATTTTGATGTTTTATGAATTCTTTGGATTTATGATTTTGATTTATGATTTTGTCCTCTGGCACCGCATAACCCCATTGCTACTGTGTTTTTACTAATCACGGGATGAGGTGCAATTAATGATAAGTCACCCTAGGAGACCAAAGAGCCCACAAACCTAGCAACAAAGTAGTTTTAGGCCTCATGCACACAGGACAATTTTGGATATTTTTACAGCTGCTGTTTTTGGCTTCAGACATTTTTTTCTACAGTCAATAAACCCTCATGTTATCCTATGTGTCTATGCACACCTAGGCTGTTATCAACTGTTTTGGGCTGGGGCGTTTTTGGGCTGTAAACTAGTGGCTTCTGAGAGATATTTTTCAGCTGTAAAAAATGCTCTAACGTCAAAAAAACGCAGATAAATGCTGATAGACACAGCTTAACGTTTTTAATCCCATTGATTTTTTTAAGCCTGAGTTCTGTTTGGGGGTGTCGTTCATTGAACAATAGCCTAGGTTCACACTGATGAACACTGCATGGGAAAACGCACCGCATTCACATGCGAGGTCTGTGCGATGGGATTTGAGCCATGCACCGCAAAATGTTGTCGGACCCCTTATCTCGCCGCACCAAAATTGCATCGCATTGGTGTGAATACCCATGTGATGCGATTCTTGCAATCGCACTGCATTTTGCATTCAGTTTTGGGAGTGTCGTTCATCGAACAGTAGCCTGGGTTCACACTGGTGCCGGATGAACACGACATGGTTAAAACGCACCACATTCACATGCAACAGTGTCTCACATTTTTGTAAATATCTTATTCTATCTTTTCACGTGACAACAATGAAGAAATGACACTTTGCTACAATGTAAAGTAGTGAGTGTACAGCTTGTATAACAGTGTAAATTTGCTGTCCCCTCAAAATAACTCAACACACAGCCAATAATGTCTAAACTGCTGGCAACAAAAGTGAGTACAACCCTAAGTGAAAATTTCCAAATTGGTCCCAATTAGCCATTTTCCCTCCCAGGTGTCATGTGACTCATTAATGTTACAAGGTCTCAGGTGTGAATGGGGAGCAGGTGTGTTAAATTTGGTGTTATCGCTCTCACTCTCTCATACTGGTCACTGGAAGTTCAACACGGCACCTCATGGCAAAGAACTCTCTGAGTATCTGAAAAAAAAAATTGTTGCTTTACATAAAGATGGCCCAGGCTATAAGAAGATTGCCAAGACCCTGAAACTGAGTTGCAGCACGGTGGCCAAGACCATACAGCAGTTTAACAGGACAGGTTCCACTCAGAACAGTCCTCGCCATGGTTGACCAAAGAAGTTGAGTGCACGTGCTCAGCGTCATATCCAGAGGTTGTCTTTGGGAAATAGACGTATGAGTGCTGCCAGCATTGCTGCAGAGGTTGAAGGGGTGAGGGTCAGCCTGTCAGTGCTCAGACCATACGCCGCACACTGCATCAAATTGGCAGGCATGGCTGTCGTTCCAGAAGGAAGCCTCTTCTAAAGATGATGCACAAGAAAGCCTGAAAACAGTGTGCTGAAGACAAGCCGACTAAGGACATGGATTACTAGAACCATGTCCTGTGGTCTGATGATCTGGGGGTGAATGGAAGGAGCGCCCAGAGTCAAATAAAAAGTAGGTATAGTTTTATTTTGCTTGTGATGCTTACAATGGTTTCAAACCAACGTGTTTCGGGGGATTAAAGACTCCCCCTTCCTCAGTATCTGATTGCAGTTATAAGATCTTTCAAATGTGCATATCTCATGTGGAATTTGTATCTATCCTGGAGCTGGGATCAGTCTGGCGGTAGACCAAGATAAACTTATTTGGTTCAGATGGCGTCAAGCGTGTGTGGCGGCAACCAGGTGAGGAGTACAAAGACAAGTGTGTCTTGCCTACAGCCAAGCATGGTGGTGGGAGTGTCATGGTCTGGGGCTGCATGAGTGCTGCCGGCACTGGGGAGCTACAGTTCATTGAGGGAACCATAAATGTCAACATGTACTGTGACATACTGAAGCAGAACATGATCCCCCTCCCTTCAGAGACTGAGTTTTCCAACACGATAACGACCCCAAACACACCTCCAAGACGACCACTGCCTTGCTAAATAAGCTGAGGGTAAAGGTGATGGACTGGCCAAGCATGTCTCCAGACCTAAACCCTATTGAGCATCTGTGGGACATCCTCAAATGGAAGGTGGAGGAGCGCAAGGTCTCTAACATCCACCAGCTCTGTGATGTCGTCATGGAAGAGGACCCCAGTGGCAACCTATGAAGCTCTGGTGAACTCCATGCCCAAGAGGGTTAAGGCAGTGCTGGAAAATAATGGTGGCCACACAAAATATTGACACTTTGGGCCCAATTTGGACATTTTCATTTAGGGGTGTACTCACTTTTGTTGCCAGTCATTTAGACATTAATGGCTGTGTGTTGAGTTATTTTGAGGGGGCAGCAAATTTACACTGTTATACAAGCTGTACTCTCACTACTTTACATTGTAGCAGTGTCATTTCTTCAGTGTTGTCACATGAAAATATTTACAAAAATGTGAGGGGTGTACTCACTTTTGTGAGATACTGTATGTCTAGCAGTGGCGGCTGGTGAAATTTTTGGATGGGGGGGCGCCAGGCCCCGTCCTTCCTTTTGACCCCTCCCCTTATAGCATCCACCCACTCCGTCCCCTGTATTCCACATATTGTGTCAGGAGTATACAGCTCAGCATCACAGGACACAGTATACAGCTCAGCATCACAGGACACAGTATACAGCTCAGCGTCACAGGACACAGTATACACAGGACACTACGACTCGACATATGACACA
>BLSH010016053.1:49523-78998 GCA_018402905.1 Glandirana rugosa | reverse complement strand
CCTGTGAAGAGTAATCACCTGTTCTCTTGTCTTCCTGGACCATTCTCTTGACCTCACCATGTTTGTAACCACACCAGTAAATGTCTAGGAGGAGCTGAGTATCACAGTCATTTTAAAGCTGCCTAATTGGTGCTTATTAGGCTTTATTGCTGCTCCCTGATATCCACAGGTGTTTTCAATGCCTGATTGAAAACACTTCATTGAACCTCTGTTCTTCAGAGTGGTAGTCTTTAAGGGGTTGAATAATTATGTCAATGAAGAATTCACAAAAGAAACATTTACTACTGTATTACAAAACTAATTGATGTCATTTTAGTTGCATATGGTTCTTTAAGAAGTCCTTGTAGGATTTCATTCAGAATACAATTACAAATGTACACTAAATTCCCTAAAACCATTTACAGCATTGGGGTTGAATAATTTTGAACACAACTGTAGAAGCCAACGTTGCCTAGTGTATTTGTTTAGCTATAGTTAAACTGCTAATTGATATAGTATATCTGTGCATTATAGAATATTGTTTACTCTTTGAAACAAAATCCATTGAGTGGTACCAATTTATCCTTTGGGTCATCTATTTGAAATAGGGATTTACTGTACTATTTCTCTGGTCAGTTTCAGTAGATATTACCAAATTACCTCTTCCCAAAGACCCATTAGGTATTGTTTAAACTCAATTGGAGGAATTGTATTGTTTTCAACTATTGTTATTGTTGGAGAATACAGGGAGTGGTGAAAGTGTACAAATCATTTACTCCTTTTGTTCACCAGAATCCTAATTTTCACTACTTATGTGAAGGATTGTGATACTTGCTTTTAAGGTTGTTATTTCTTGCAGAAACAAGAGTTAAAGTAAACCTTTCTAACTCTACATGTGTTTTGGTCTCCATTACTAAAATAGAGTTGGGAACGCATTCTAACATTTCTACATTCTGTCATGGGCACCTTCCTTCCGATGGACCCCTTACTTCTACTA
This sequence comes from Glandirana rugosa, assembly GCA_018402905.1. Lineage (NCBI taxonomy): Eukaryota > Metazoa > Chordata > Amphibia > Anura > Ranidae > Glandirana > Glandirana rugosa. The sequence goes on along the minus strand of BLSH010016053.1, from coordinate 78,022 downwards.
TTTGGCTACTGGGATTTGGCACAAATCTCTCCCCAATCGGAGATCACAACCTGGCTTTTCACCACCCTCTTGTTGGCCAGAAGAGCCATACTAAAAAACTGGATTTCTCCCACTGTCCCCTCGGTCAACCAGGTCAAAAAAGAACTGATGGCACTGTACACCAAGGAATTAATCCTAACGGATTTCAATCTCCCTAAAGCAGCTGATTCCTTTCACCGAAAATGGAAGCACTTTGTATCGCATATGCCACCAACAAAGATGGCCATGGGCCAAACGACCTCCTTTAACTTTTAACTTTTTCTAGACAACTCTCACCAGCCTATACACACTGTTCCCAATGGAGCCAAAGCTGTCTCCCTCCAGAGCTGATACGACCCCCCCTCTAGGTCCTCTGCACTCGGACTTCTTGAGAAACATACCTGTTCTTCTGTCAGAGTATACCCACATTCTTAGGCATCATGATCTGACAGACATAGCCTCCCCCCCCACCCTTCCCCCCCCCCAATCTTGTAAGATCTATCGGGCTGTCCGTATAATTGACTGTCCTGATTCTCAGTACCATATCGTTATGTTATGCCTTTCACTGTTATTATCTGTTCAACTCTTTATTATGAAAATATGCCATATCTGCTCTGAGTCGTTATCACGACTCAGAGCCTTGCAATATTCTACCTTTTTTGTATGTACATCTTACTCAATAAAGTCTCTTGAAAAAAAAATAGAGTTATTGACCATAAAACCTTGCAATATGAGTGAACCATGAGTGTCAAGGGTGGTGGAGGACTCTCTGAATGTGGAGATCCAAGGGGGAATTGATTCTTTAAGCAACCCTCAAGAGGGCAGTGCTATATTTGGGGTCTCGTCTGGGATTCCCCCTATGGTGAACCTTGAAAGGTCTGAAGAACCTCCCAAGAACCAGATGGACTCAGCTGCCGCCACTAAGTGGGCTCAAGAGGAAGGGAGTCGATTAGAGAGTACTAAAGTTGCCTGGAGTAGGGTGGTCCGAAAAAGATGTGCCACTGATGTTGAGAGGGGCCTATCAAAACCAGGGGTCCACTATGAGGAAGATGACACCTATGCTCTAGTGGAATGGAGAGAGAGTGTCCCTGTAAGTCTCCAGGAGGGGATGCTGACTCTGACAGATGGATTGGAAGCCTATTGCATACCCTTGAAGATAGAAGATCCATACAGAAAGAATCTTCATGTGTTGCTGAGAAGTCAGACATGGAAGAAAAGGAAGCGGAGATTGCCCTTAAAGGGATGCCACCTGCCTCCTTTTACCTAGATATGGGTTGACTGGTGGAAAGTTTGATAAAGAGTCATGATCTCACAGCTCATCAGGGTTTTCGCAAGCTGCAATATTTTTTTGGCTGTACACCTACTCCTGCAGGAGAGGAAGATTTTGATAGCTGGATGGATTAGGCCATACAAGCAGTGGAAGACTGGAATGTGCAGGAAGCGGCGAAAAGGCAGCGTCTAAGCGAAAGCCTAAAGAGCCCTGCTGTGGATGTCATTGAAGTCCAAGGAGAGGAAAACCGGATTGTGTGACTATGGATTACATCGAAGCCCTGTGTGCAGTGTATGGAAGGGTGGAGAAGATCCCAGATCTACTGTATAAGTACGAACATACTCACCAGCAAAGAGGGGAGAAGTTGTCTGCTTATGTTGTCAGAGTGGATCGGGTCTTACATCAAATCATACTAAAAAAAGGGATTGACCCAAACGAAGCTGACAGGTCTAGATGGGAGGGAATTTTGCAAGGGGCAAGGCCAAACCATCCTATTGTGCTGCGGTTGCTACTAAAAGGAATCCAGATTGCACCCACTTATCCCGAACTGATGAAGATGGTCAGAGAAGGGGAGGCCCTGCTTGATGAGAAAAACCAGAGGTTTATGGCAGAAGTGAGTGTTACCCCAAAAGCTGGAAAAGTGTCCACCCAACAAGTTCAAGTTGAGTCAGAACTATATGAGGCTGATAGTGAAGAGGGTTCTGAGTGGCGGGAAAGTACTAGACTTGTCACCTCCTCACCCATCCTTGAAGAATCTCCAGTCAAACTTTTAGCTCAGGTGGCACAAGCACAGAGCCAATTACAACAAATCCTGATGAGAGCTATGGAAGTTCATGGAACTGCTCAGATGGAAGTGATCTCAGGAAGTGTTTTAAGTGTGGGGAGTCTGGTCATTTCAAGTGATAGTACCCGAAGAAGGAAGAAGAATTTAATTTAATGGGCGAGTTATTGAAAGAATTACAGAAGATATTAGCTGTTGAGCCGGCGGGAAACTTCTGAGGATCCCAGTGAAGGAGCCAACTGGGAACCCGGCGAATCTGAGCTCCAGAAAGCTGGGACGTCCAAAAAAAGGAGTCCACGAATGAGAAGTCCAAGGAAGAAGAAAACCTTTAACCCGTCTGAGGGTCAGGCGCAGGGAGTCAATACTGGGTCAGTTGCTAGGGCCAGAGTCAGATCTTCCCAGAGTGATCAGGTGAGGTGTCCTAGTGAGACCAAGAAAGCTACTCTACCAAAGAAGTTAGTGGGGCCATCCCCTATTGTATCAGTGCAAGTGGAGGGCATCTACACTCAAGCTCTGCTAGATACTGGGACTCAAGTCACTCTTCTGTATACAGACTTTTATGATCAGTACCTGCACCATATCCCTTTGAACAAGCTGGAAGAATTGGAGATTTGGGGTCTTGGAACTAACTGCTTCCCTTACAATGGTTATATTCCAATTAGGATCTCCTTTGGGCTAGCTGACACTGGAAGGGTTGAAACTTTTGATACCCTGGCTGTAATATGTCCAAGGTCAGTGGAGGCAGACCGTAACTCCATGATAATTGGGACTAATACTGATTTGGTACGAAGACTGCTGGAAAGAGTGATAGGAGAAAATGGGGCTATACCTTAGACACAAGAGAGAAGGTGTTCCAGCCTGGGGAAGTTACTTGCCTAAAGGCTACCGTGAAGCTCACATGGAATCATTCTGGACCCTTTGTAGTGTTGGAGACAGATGCACAGACTGAAGCTGAAGGTTTAGTCATGGTCCCTGAAATCGTACCCACCAAAGCGTTACTGAGGAATTAGAAGAGAGTGTCGATTAGCATGCAAAATGTTTCCAATCACACTGTGACATTGAAGGCCAGGATGTCTATGGGCCAAGTGAGTGCTGCCACCCCAGTGACACCTGCAGAAGAACAGAAAGGAAAGAGCCTGCAAGGTCTAAAGAAGGAACTGGAAAAGTGTGCTGCTGGTTTACCTCCTGCATGAAAGGAAAGGATGAAGTCCCAACTACGTTGGTGGGAGAAAATCTTCGCTAATGATGACTTTGATGTAGGATGCACTAAGAGAGCAGCTGGCTGAATTGAAAAGGTCTTGAGTAATTCAGGAGACCAGAAGTCCTTATGCTTCCCCAATAGTAGTGGTGCAAAAGAAGAATGGGATTTTAAGAATGTGTATTGACTACAGAACTCTCAACTGAAGAACCATTCCTGATCAGTATACCACTCCAAGGATTGAGGATGCTTTGCAGTGTCTGGCGGGAGCCAAATGGTTCAGTGTGCTGGACATGTGCTGGACCTGATGGGCCAAATCCGGCGCATCAGGCCTTGTTATGTGGTCCTCGCACCCAGTTTTACAGCCAGAATGTGGCGGAATGGAGTTCTGCCACCTCCGGCTTTCACCCTCTGCTCCCCTCTGGCACTTGTAAATACAGAAGCCTTCTGTATTTATAAGGGACAGCTTTGCTCTCAGTGGCTCCCGCAACTAACAGATCCCTGCATGAGGAAAGATTTGCAGAACCTGAGAGAGGAGACAATCTCCCTGCAAGGCGAGGCCTACACAGGGAGGTACTAAAGCCATGCCAGGTGGGAGAGAAAGATGCGAGGAAGCTTGAGGGGGGGCTGCACACTTTGCAAATTATGCCCTTAAACCCTGCACTCTGTACACGCACACCCCTGAACTCTGCACTCTCTGTACATAGCACACTCCCGAACCCTGCTCTCTGTGCGTAGCGCACCCCTGAACTCTGCACTCTGTGCATAGGCCACCTCTGGAACTTCATTCTGTACATAGAGCACCCCCTTAACCCTGCACTCTGTGTATAATACACTCCTGAACTCTGCACTCTGTACATAAGACACTCCTGAATGCTGCATGTAGTGTAATCCTGAACTCTGTACTCTATACGTAAAGTACTTCTGAACCCTGCACCCGTAGCACACCCCAGATACAACTTTTGAGGGCAACCATACTGCCCGTGAAGAAATTTTGTTTGACACACCTATTCTAGAGGATTCTGAGGCCTAGAGGAATCTGCTGTAGGGTGCGGTTGCAATTCCGACTTTTTCCAGTCACAAGGAGAAAGCTTGGCCTTAACAATTTGTTACATCATGTGGGGAATGTTTCAGTGTATGTGGTGTTGTTATGTGGTTTTTTTTTTTAATTATTTTAAGGGGCAAAGTTGACTATACAATGAAATAGTGACATTCAATGTGTTATACAAAAATAGATACTTATGGCTGGAGTTGAGCTTTATCTTCTCAGATAAATACATGTGTGGCATTCCTAGGTTAAGTATACCTGGGTGCTAGATGTTGAGGAGTATTCGGGACCTATGTTTCTCTAGGCCATGTCTACCTGGGTATTCAGTGCTCCTAGTCTGAGAGGCTTCTGTGAGAGTACAGTCTAAGTTAATGGACTTGCCATGTTAGCCATTGCCTTAATACTGCAAATCATGATGTTTTGTACTGCTGCTATGCACAGTGAAGTGTAAGCTCAGTACATATCTTCTTGGAGGATGTTTGAATGAGCAATCCAGAACAGCCATATACAGGAGCGTCCCGTCCATAAAGGATGCATGGGTGCTGCCACCTCTATCCTCGCCACCCCCATATGCTAAATGGATAGATTCATGCATAGCATGAATCTATCCATGACCGCTGTGGCCACCCCCTATTCATGCGTCCAGCCCCTTTCAGGACTCCGGCCCCATTAATTACATTCGCGGGGGGTTTCTTTGAAGCACCTGATTAGAGCCACAGGCTCTAATAGGCTTAAAATAGAGTGGACTCCTAGCGCAGAGCACTGTGCTCACAGCCCATTGCGCTCGCAGCCCACTCACGGGTGTTACAACAGCAAATGAATATTCCCTTTTCTCCTTTTCTAACACTGAATGGCCTCTCTGTCAATCAGGAAGCGTGGATCTGTTACCCGTTTCCTGATTGTTGGAGAAGTCAGGCAATCCTATTGGATGCCTTGGAGGAGGGGAATGCCGCGGTGATCCACACCACGAAAGAGAAGGAAAGCTTTCCCTCGCTGGACATCGCTGCCCGCCCGCTCGCTTCCTAGATAGGGTAACTGCGGGGCTTTGATGTCCCAACTGCCCTCCCGGGGGGTAGGGATGTTTGCCACCCTCCCAAAAGAAAAAACCACCAGCCGCCACTGGCCATATATCACATTACAAGCACCCCTTCAGAAAGCCTGTTTATACTGTCCCTTAAAGTGTTACTAAACCCACAACAGTAAAATCAGTCTGTATATACAGTAAGGCTCTATTCACATATATGCATGTTGCTTTTGACTGTTTCTGCAGTGCTTTTCGCTGTGCTTGCCATGTTGTTTTAAGCGCGTCATTGACCATCATGCCCCGGGTGGTGACGTTGCAAGGGGGTAGGGTCTCCAGATGACGTCATCCGATGGCCACACCCCATAGTTATCTAAGAAATGCTTGACATCGACGCGGACAGATCAGTGGGACGAAGCATCAGAGGAGGGTCAGTGGCGGGAGCGGCAGCAGAGGAAGAAGAACACCGGACAAAGAAGACAAGAGCCAGAAGTGGGAGAAGGAGAAAACCGGAGGAAGAAGCAATGGAAGAAGAAGATATTTTTAATAAAGGGCAAAACCCGTCTATTGTCTTTTGTCACACTACTTTGTCTGGTGAATGGGTAGTGGTACAATGTACCCCATACTCATTCACATAGGGGAGAGGCTGGGATCTGGAGGCCCCCTTGTTAAAGGATGCTTCTGGATTCCGATAAGCCCCCCATCCGCAGACCCTGACAACCACCAGTCAGGGTTGTTGGTAAGAGGCCCTTGTCCCCATCAACATGGGGGCAGGGTGCTTTGGGGTGGGGGCGCCGAGCCCCCCCTGCCTGAATCACCCACCCCCCCATGTTGAGGGCATGCGGCTTTGTATGGTTCGGGGGGCCCTCGCTCGTCCCCTCCCTTTCCTGACCTGCTGGGCTGCGTGCTTGGATAAGGGTCTAGTATGGATTTTGAGGGGGGGCCTCACGCAATTTTAAAAAAAATTTTGGGGAGTTCTCTCCAAATCCCTACCAGACCCGAAGGGCCTGGTGTGGACCTGGGGCGGGACCCCACGCCATTTTTTTTTACACAATTTTTTTTTTTGCCAGCAATTTTTTTTCTACATGCAGCTGTCAGTGGGGAACCCCGCTGACAGCTGATGACTCATCAGTTGTTAAGGATGCGGCGGCCAGCTTCCCGACCCACTCCTTAGCAACCAGCTATATAAAGTGAATGTACAGCTAAAAAAGAAACACAAATCGCGGCAAAATCGCTGTAAAAAACACAGTACCTGCGTTTTGTATGCGGGTCCATTGAAGTCTATTACATGCTAAACGCTGCATTTTGCGGGGAAAGAAGTCCCAGACCCTTTCCAAAAATGCAGAGGCACAAAAATGCACTGATATGAATGTGTTCCATATGAACTCATGTTAAAAAAAATTCTCTGCATTTCTGCAAAATGCAAAAAGCATCAAAAACACATTAGTGTGAATCAAGCCTAAAGCATGCTTGTTATACTCACTGTGGAAGGGGTTAATCCTGCGTATTGTGTAAAAAGACTGTTTGATCCTGTCTTCTCTGATCCTCCCCTTCTTCCACTGACCCCAAACCATCTCCTCATAAAACAGATCCTTGGGGACAAGCTGCACATGCTCAGTTTGGTGTGTATTGTTAGAGATTTTTTTTTCCTTGGGAGAGTGCATGTGTTCGGCACAGGGCCAATCAGCACTGTCCAGACAGAGGGTCAGGGGTCATACAGCCTCATAGGACAATTAGGGGAGAAAGAAAACTCCTCCTACAAGCTTTAACCAGACACTGATAGAAGTTACAAGACTGTTACATACTGCTGATGAGAAAAGGTATTTAGCAGTTTATATTTACTAAAATAATTACATTTCCATGATCTGTGTACTGTGGGAGACCAGATACAGTGAATGCAGGGTCCTGGGTTTAGGAACACTTTAAGGTGTCTACATGTAGAAGAGAACATTTCACTGATCTGTATACAGTCAGGTACAGTATATGTCTCTAAGTCCTTCTTCACACCCCCTGACCAAGCCTGCTATGGGGAAGAATCGATCATCCTGGATGTCAATGCATGTTTGGGCAATAAAGGGATTTTCACTGACAGAAGCAGCCCTCTTTGACATGTGGGGTTATATGCACATCCTACTAGGAGTTAACTAGGCAAAAAGAAAGAAAGCAAGCTGGCCCCTCCCAGGGGGCCGTCCTCTCTCTCCCATTTAACCCCCCTGCTCTGCTCAGCATATCAATTCGTAACAAGCCGTACAAACACAACGCAGAGGGGTGGGTGCTGCGTCTGTCAGTGAACTCAGAGAAAAGGATTTTACGGTAAGTTTTAATAAAATCCCTTTTTCTCCTACGTTCACTGACAGACGCAGCTCTCATTGACATGTGGGGATGTCCCAAAGCTGTGTCATAAAAGAGGGGTGGGTAAATGACAACAACTGTACCCAACAGAACCTCTGAAGAGACGCCAGCTGCGCCTACACCGCCGCCTGTAAAACTTTACGGCCAAAAGCAGCATCCGAAGATGCTGACACATCAACTTTATAAAATTTAGTAAACGTGTGCACCGAGGCCCAAGTAGCCGCCTTGCACACCTGTGACACCGAAGCCTGGTGTCTAAAAGCCCAGGAAGTGCTAACAGCCCTGGTGGAATGAGCCGTGACTGGGAAAGGGGGTTCCTTGCCCCGAACAGAATACGCATGGGTCACGGTCTGTCTGATCCAACGGGAAACAGTAGCCGACAAGGCCGCCATTCCTTTGCGCGGACCGTCCGTCAGCACAAACAACGCATCAGACTTCCGAAATGAGTCTGTAGCCGCCAAATACACCCGCAAAGCCCTCACGACATCCAATGAATGTAACTCAAATTCCTTAGGATGTGAAGGATGCGGACACAACGAAGGAAGAACAATATCTTCATTACTGTGAAAAGAAGAAACCACCTTCGGTAAAAAGGAAGGGGACGGGCGCAAGACCGCCTTGTCCCTGTGCAGGACCAAGTAAGGAGACTTGCAGGACAACGCTGCCAACTCAGACACCCACCTAGCAGATGTAATGGCCACCAAGAAAGCCACTTTCTGCGACAACAATTGTAAGGGAATATCCCTGATCTTCTCATATGGTGGCTTCTGCAGCACAGAAAGCACCAGAATCCCACGGTGCCATAGCGAATGTGACGCCAAAGGCCGCTGAAAGAGAATCACCAGAGCCGAAATCTGACCCTTGAGAGTACTCAAAGCTAACTTTTTATCCAGGCCATGCTGCAAAAAAGCCAGGACCCTGGACACAACATAAGAGCGGGGGATCCAACCCCCCCCGCCTCACACCAGGCAATATAGGCCTTCCAGGTGCGATAATAAATCTTGCGCGAAGTACAGTTGAACGCTTTTAGCATAGTAGGGATCACGGAGTCAGCGACACCCCTATCCCTTAGCACCTGGGACTTAAAAGCCAAGCCGTCAAAGCCAGCGAGGGTAAAGCAGGGTGCAAGATGGGTCCCTGAGACAACAGATCTTCGCGCAGTGGAAGACGCCAGGGAACGTCTGCCACCATTCGCACCACGTCGGCGTACCACGGACGCCGAGGCCAATCCGGAGCCACCAGGATCATCGGAATCCCCTCCGCTTCCACCCTGCGCAGCAGCCGCGGTAGAAGCTTGATGGGAGGATAGGCGTACAGAAGACGATACCGACCCCAAGACGCTATCAGCGCGTCCGTGGCACCGCCAACGGATCTCTCGTCCTGCACACAAAGTTTTTCACTTTGTGGTTGAACCGAGACGCCATGAGGTCCACATCTGGCATGCCCCACTTGTGGCAAATGTGGCTGAACACTTCTGGATGTAGGGACCATACCCCCTGATCCAGCGTCTGGCGACTGAGGAGGTCCGTCTGCTAGTTTTCTACACCCGGAATGTATATGGCGGAGATCGCCGGCACGTGAAGTTCTGCCCATCGCAGAATGAGAGCCGCTTCCGCAGCTGCTGCCGAGCTCCTCGTTCCGTCCTGATGGTTCACATATGCCACTGCCGTGGCATTATCCGACTGAACCCGAACCGGGAGGTCGTGCAACCTTTCCGTCCAGTGGGCGAGGCAGAGCCTGATCGCCCTCAGCTCCAGCACATTGATCGGAAGGTGAGATTCCTGCACCGACCAACGGCCCTGCGCAGACAACTGCCCCAGGACCCCCCCCCAAGCCCGATAGGCTGGCATCCGTCGTGACTATCGACCAATTCAGGGGAAGAAAGGACTTCCCCAACGACAAGGCTGGGGCCCGAAGCCACCACATCAACGACCCTCTGGTCTGAGAATCCAACCTGATTACTTGGTCCAGGGACAGTGGGGACAGAATCGCTCGCTGAAAGAGCCGAGTGTGACTCTGGGCATAGGGGACCGCCTCGAAGGCTGAAACCATGAGCCCCAACACCCGCATACAAAACCGTAAGAAAGACCACCGGCGTGACTGCAGGGTTCACACCGCTGCTTGCAGTGTCAGCAACTTGGCCGGAGGTAGGAACACCTTCGCCTGCTCCGTGTCCAGAATTAGACCCAGATATTTCAGGCGACAAGACGGTGTCAATGTCGACTTCTGCAGATTGATCAGCCAGCCGAAGTCCTGTAACGAGGTCATGGCGATAGCCACATTCTCCTCCAGGGCCGAAGCTGACTCCGCTCTCAGGAGCAGGTCGTCGAGGTATGCTACCACCGCAATGCCCCTCTGCCTCAGTAGCGCCAGCACCGGGCCACTAGCTTGGTGAACACCCGAAGAGCCGAGGCCAGACCGAAGGGAAGTGCCACGAATTGGTAGTGAAGATCTCCCACCGCAAAGCGCAGAAAGCGCTGGTGCTGGAGACAAATGGGGACGTGGAGATATGCGTCCCTGATATCCAGGAACGCCATGAAGTCCCCTTGGTGCAGGGCGGCCACGACTGAACGGACGGATTTCATCCGAAATTTTGGAGCTCTCACAAAGTGGTTTAGCGCCTTGAGGTCCAGAACTGGCCTGACCCCCCCCCCCTTTTTTGGGGGCCACGAATAGGTTCACGTAGAAACCGTGAAACCTCTCCAACTGAGGATCTGGCACTATCACCCCCTGGTCGGAGAGTGCCTGAACGGCTCTTAAGAGGGCCTCCCGACGCCCCTGAGGGAGTCTCAAGTTCGATGGGAAGAACCTGTCTGGGGGTAGAGTACTGAACTCTATCCTGTACCCGGAGGACACCACTTCCTGCACCCATCGGTCGGAAATGCGGGCAGTCCACCTGTCTGCGAACCCCAGAAGTCGTCCCCCCACCCGATGGTCGGGTGGGGGCAACCCATCATGCAGAGGAGGGCCTGTCCTCTGTCTTTTCATTCTTGAGCTGCCAAGGACGATTCCCGGCCCCTGCAGCAGGCTTGCCGGGCCTCGACCCCTTGCCCGTTGCGCCAGGGGCACGAAAAAACCTCTTCTGACCCGAAGAGACAGGCCCCTGCTTGCGGCGGAACTCCCGCCGCCTGGGCTCTGGAAGGAAAGTACTCTTCCCTCCAGTGAAATCCTTAATGATTTCATCCAACTGTGCCCCAAAGAGACGGCCACCCTGAAAGGGAAGATCCGCAAGACCTTTTTTAGACGCGTGGTCACCCGACCATGAACGTAACCAGAGAACTCGTCTGATAATGACTGCAAAAACAGACATCTTAGACAATATGGGAAGCAGGTCCAGAGCTGCATCACACAGGTACCGAATACCCTGAAACAAATGTTCTGCCTTTTGTGACGCTTCCAGCATCCTGCCGCAGTCCAAGTCATTCTGCAGCTCTGCCATACATTCAGACAGATACTGCGCCACCATGGCAGACGCCAGGGCCGGCCGCATGGCTGATCCTGCCAACAGGAAAAGTGCCGTGGACATTGCCTCCGTCCGCCTATCGGCTGGGTCCTTAAACGAGGGGGACCCTTCCAACGGAATGGTTGTTGCCTTGTTCAGGCGAGCCACCGGAGGGTCCACTGTGGGGGACCCCCATTTCTTTACGAAACTATCCTCAAAGGGATAGCGTATAGCGAAGCGTTTAGGTAGGGCGAAGGAATTCTGCAGACGCTGCCACTCCTGATAGACCAGGTGGTCAAAAAATGTATCATAAGGATAGGCCTTAGGTGACCTAGGCGGCCTAGCAGACCCACAAACATATGCGAACGCTTGCGCCTCCCCTGCCTGGTCCAGTCGCAAAGACGCACGGATATTAGAAATCAGTGCGGATACCAGCGCTTTTTGGCACGCAACTGAGGCCCCCTGGTCCTCTTCGTTGTCTGAGGGTACCAGCTCACCCTCTGAGAGTTCCACGGGGTCCCTGTGACCCCCAAAGCCATTTGCAGTTCAGATTCATCCCCTGAGGAACAAGGGGGAGGCGGGTGTTTTTTAGGGGCCCCCAGAGGGTTGCTCGGCCCCACCCGGGGAAGAAATTCCCCAAACACTGCCCTCAACTGATCCAGGGACACCAGTGCCCCCAGCGCAGGCTGCGCTGCCGCTGAGTCCTCCTCAGAAGGGCCTGCAGGATCATCTGCCATCGCACCACCGAAAATGACAGTCAAATTTAGCAAAATTAAAATGAACCGACACCCCCACTATGCAGCCCCCACCACCGCCCCACAGAATGCCAGGGAGACCCCAGGAGGACTGCACCCACGGCTACCACACCCCAGGGAAGGCCCATCTATACTTGCTGTTTCTGTGCCCACAGAGCTGCTCCCAACAGGAGTGCATAAAAAAGGACCACCAGAAAGAAGCGCCGTTTGTAGTCAGCCACGCTGTCCCACTGAAAAGGCAAGTAAAACGGTAGCAGCACGTTTTACACTGCCCCAGGGATATCCAATATGGCCGCCGATCATCCACAAGAGGCCAAAAACCTGTGTACAGGCCACGACTACAGTAAAATGGCCGCCACTAGCACTAGAGGGAAACCCTCAGCAAAATGGGCGTGGCTACGGCAAAATGGCGGCGATCCACCGCAAAATGGCGGCGGATCCCCGCATGGCGGTATAAAAACGCACAGAGTGTTTTTTTGAAAACGGGGTGCGGAGCGGGGGGGGAGGGGGGCGAGGACACCCAGAAGGACACTAACCCAGTGACCACCCTCCACCGGTCGGCCAAAAATTCGCTAAGGTACGCCCAGCACCCCCCCCCCGCACCCCTAGGGGGGGATCACTCACCACTCCGACGGGCGTAGCGGGTAGACACCCGGTCGCAGACTTTCCTCCCCAACCGGAAAGGGATGCTGCAGGCCAAGCCCCTGGACAGGCACCGAGTCCGTTCACCGGGCGTAAGTGGGGGTCACCCACTGGCCGCCCGCACGGAACGGGCACGATGCGGCAGGTCCCGCCACAGCATAGGACTAGCTTGCATCGTTTGGCTGTGCTGGGGAAATTGCAGGATGTTAGTTATCCTCTATGCCCCAGCCGGCTTCTTGATAGCAGTCTTCATCAGATAGCTTGAAAAAAAGAAAAAAGCGGTAGCAAAAAATATAAACCGCAGGTCCCATAAGGGAGCCAGGCCAACTCTTTGCACTAGGCATATTAAAACTGATATGCTGAGCAGAGCAGGGGGGTTATATGGGAGAGAGAGGATGCCCCCCTGGGAGGGGCCAGCTTGCTTTCTTTCTTTTTGCCTAGTTAACTCCTAGTAGGATGTGCATATAACCCCACATGTCAAAGAGGGCTGCGTCTGTCAGTGAACGTAAGAGAAAACTGTTTTACTTGAAATGTGATTTGATGATTAGATTTTGCACACATTGGCTATCTGCCATCTACTGTCTGAAGCTTTACTTTTCAGTTTTGAAGCTATGTACCTATGCTTTAATCTACACAAAAATAAGGGAGCTTATATTGCAGCCTGCTTGATATACTACCAGCAATACCCTCCAAGAGAAGTGCCATTATAATCACCGTTAAAGTTGCCGAGCCGAGCTCTGAGAAAGGGGGTGCGCCCCCGAAATGCGCCAGCTTTACACCTCTTTGATGTCGATGTTCTTGACATTTGTTGTCCGCACTGCATGTCTTTGTGTGGTCTGATGGCTATTTCTAGTAGCCATTTTGTGAGTATTCACTTTTATCTGATTTTATATTGAATAAATATTTTTGTCGGTAACGCTCTAGGTGCATGCGCCTTCTTGTCAGTTTATTTTTCGTACTGCCTGAAACCTGACTTCAGAGTCTCTGTTGTGATCTTTGAGGGTGAATTGCTCCACAGTGCCTGCAGCTGCAGAGGACAATGAGGGCTTTTTTAACCCTTTTACGCTTCAGTAATCCATATGTGTGGTGTCAAAAAGTTGGGCTTTAACGCCCACACACTGCACATTTGCATCGCTGACCGGACAATGTTTATATTTTAGGAGCCTGCTCCCAGTGTGTTCCCAGCACAAAGACTGAGCTGTCAAAAACGGCTCTCGGTCCCGAGAAGTGATCTGTAATGGGCGGGACTGGCTTCTGATCATGTGACCACTGTGACAGCCAATTAAAGTGGTCATATGATTGCCAATCCTTCCCGCGCCCCCAAGCATTAAGAGCTTTTAAAGTGCCCTTTAATGGAAAAAAATCTATATGATTTACAGTATCTCACAAAAGTGAGTACACCTCTCACATTTTTGTAAATATTTTATTCTATCTTTTCATGTGACAACACTGAAGAAATGACACTTTGCTACAATGTAAAGTAGTGAGTGTACAGCTTGTATAACAGTGTAAATTTGCTGTCCCCTCAAAATAACTCTACACACAGCTATTAATGTCTAAACCACTGGCAACAAAAGTGAGTACACCCCTAAGTGAAAATGTCCAAATTGGCCCAAAGTGTCAATATTTTGTATGGTCACCACTATTTTCCAGCACTGCCTTAACCCTCTTGGGCATGGAGTCCACCAGAGCTTCACAGGTTGCCACTGGAGTCCTCTTCCACTCCTCCATGACGACATCACGAAGCTGGTGGATGTTAGGGACCTTGCGCTCCTCCACCTTCCATTTGAGGATGCCCCACAGACAGGGTATAGGTCTGGAGACATGCTTGGCCAGTTTATTACCTTTACCCTCAGCTTCTTTAGCAAGACAGTGGTCATCTTGGAGGTGTGTTTGGGTTCGTTATCATGTTGGTATACTGCCCTGCGGCCCAGTCTCTGAAGGGAGGAGATCATGCTCTGCTTCAGTATGTCACAGTACATGTTGGCATTCATGGTTTCCTCAATGAACTGTAGCTTTCCAGTACCGGCAGCACTCATGCAGCCCCAGACCATGAAACTCCCACCACCATGCTTGACTGTAGGTAAGACACATTTGTCTTTGCACTTCTCACCTGGCTGCTGCCTCACACGCTTGACACCATCTGAGCCAAATAAGTTTATCTTGATCTCATCAGACCACAGGACATGGTTCCAGTAATCCATGTCCTTAGTCTGCTTGTCTTCAGCAAACTGTTTGTGGTTTTTCTTGTGCATCATCTTTAGATGAAGCTTCCTTCTGGGACAACAACCACGCAGACCAGTTTGATGCAGTGTGCGGCGTATGGTCTGAGCACTGACAGGCTGACCCCCCCACCCCTTCAACCTCTGAAGCAATGCTGGCAGCACTCATACATCTATTTCCCAAAGACAACCTCTGGATATGACGCTGAGCACGTGCACTCAACATCTTTGGTCGACCATGGTGAGGCCTGTTCTGAGTGGAACTTGTCCTGTAAGGCCTCATACACACGGACGTTTCTAAAAAAATAAACAAAACGTTGGGCCCGACGTCAAGGAAAAAAAGTCTGAGTTTTTCGGCTTTATGCATTGGCGTTTTTGAGCATTAGTGAGCGTCGGCGTCAATAGGCGTTTTTTAAAAAAAATCATCCCTCTGCTATTTTTCAACCTAAAAATGTCAGCGTCAAAAAACGCCGGAAAACGCCGGTATAATAATAGGTGGCGTTTGTTGGCATATTGTGGCGTTGGTGTCAAAAAATGCCAAAACGTTACAGCCTCAGAACGCGATGGCTGTGGGTTCTAGTTTCAGCTCACTAACGCCGACGTCATCTACAGCTCAAAAACGCCGACGTTTTTATGGGGCCATTGACTAACATGGAGAGCTGCAAAAAACGCCAGAAAACGCCGGCGTCAAAAAACGTCCGTGTGTATGAGGCCTTAAACCGCTGTATGGTCTTGGCCACCATGCTGCAGCTCAATTTCAGGGTCTTAGCATTCTTCTTATAGCCTAGGCCATCTTTATGTAGAGCAACAATTCTTTTTTTCAGATCCTCAGAGAGTTCTTTGCCATGAGGTGCCGTGTTGAACTTCCAGTGACCAGTATGAGAGAGTGAGAGCGATAGCACCAAATTTAACACACCTGCTCCCTATTCACACCTGAGACCATGTAACATGAATGAGTCACATGACATCGGGGAGGGCAAATGGCTAATTGGGCCCAATTTGGACATTATTTCACTTAGCGGTGTTCTCACTTTAGCTGCCAGTGGTTTAGACATTAATGGCTGTGTGTTGAGTTATTTTGAAGGGACAGCAAATTTACACTGTTATACAAGCTGTACACTCACTACTTTACAGTGTAGCAAAGTATAATTTCTTCAGTGTTGTCACATGAAAAGATATAATAAAATATTTACAAAAATGTGCGGGGTGTACTCACTTTTGTGAGATACTGTATAATTGCACCATAGGTGTTGATAATAGAGCTTATTACACAAGAGCAGACACATTGGCAGTGAATGGACTAATTCCAGTCTGCCTTTGCCGGTATTCTTTAACACTTTTAGAACTGGGAAGGGCCAGCAGTCCTATGTCCTATGTACATGTGATTGTTCATGGAATCTGTGACTGGTCTATTGTAGTGATAACTAGAAATAGAGCCTGAAATAATTTTATTTGTACCAAATCTTATGGTTACATAACATCACATCATGTGATACAGCTCCAAGGTAAAAAAGCTATATAACTGAACATAAATAATTTCTGCTATGAAAGATGTGTGAAGGAAGGTTTTATCAAACAAATGTCTTAAAGTAACGCTGTACTTGGAAACATTTAGAGGTTTCCATTGCTATTTGCCTGGCTGTCTATGGTCTTGATACTTTCTAAGGCATTAAAGTTGAAAGAGCATGCAGCTAGAGAAATCAGAGTAAGGGCCGATTCACATCAGGAATCGCACAGGAACACTCTTGCATTCCTGCGTGATTCCTGTGCAATTTCAGCGTTGTGTTTTAGGACAAATCATTTGAATGGACTGAAATTGCACTGCACTGCGCCAAAAGTAGTGCATGCAAAAAAATGCACTGCAACCAGATTGCATGATAGTTCTGTACCATGAGATCCAATGCAGGCAAACGCGCTGCGCTTGCGAGATGCATTTGGGGTGCAACTTGCCACCTTATAGAGCTGCAGCTGAACAGTAACAACCATAAGGCTGGGTTCACACTATTGCAAATTGGATGCGGCTTTCCTCACATCCAATTTGCATGTCAGGAGCTTGTGACTGGCTATCAATGGAGCCGGTTCACACATCTCAGGGATGGCTGCTGAGCAAATTGCACAGGAGTCCTGTGTGTCTTCTGGTCCATTTCAGGTCTGAATTCAGCTAAAAACTCGTACCAAAACCGGACCTGAAACGGTGAACAGGGATGCACCGGACCCCTGCTGTGAGCCGCTCCGCAGGGAGATATGAAGGATCGTTAAGGATAGAGCAAAGAAACTCCATATGTAAAAATTTTTCATACTTCATTTATTGGTAAAAGTAATGTACTCACATAGAAGTAGGTTAAAAAAAACAGCACATCAACGCAAAATAGTGTCTTAGAACACACAAACATTATATAGTGTTTTAAAGCAGAGGCCATAGAGAATAAATTGGTGGGTTTTGCAATTTTTTTATGTCACATGGTATTCATCCAGCAGTTTTTCAAACGCATTTTTTGGGGAGATGCAAAAAAACACAATACATAACCCAATTTTTTGTAAAATATAAAAGATGAAGTTATGCCGGGTAAATAGATGGCAAACATGTCACACTTTAAAATTGTGTGCGCCCATGCAACGGCAACAAACAACGTAAATTTTACTATCCATAGATGAAATACTGCCCATGAGATAACATTCATGGTGATACCTCACAAAGGTGGGGCGATTGCTGTTTGCGTGTGTGCAGGACTAAAGGACGCATCCGACTTTGCGCGCAAGCATGGAAGGACAGGGGCACTTTAATTTTTTTTTTTTAATTATTCATTTATTTTATTTTTTTTTATTTTTACACTGTTGCTTTAATTTTTTTTATCACTTTTATTGCTGTCACAAGGAATGTAAACATCCTTGTGACAGCAATAGGCATGTGACAGGTACTCTTTATAGAGAGATCTGGGGTCTATAGGACCCCAAATCCCTCCTCTGCCCTTAAATGCATTCAAAACACCAAGATCTGTGTTTTTGAATGCTTTCAATTTTTAAAAAAAATGGAGCAGATGGTTTCCAAGTGATGTCATGTCATTGCTTCCAGGTTACTATTACGAACAACTGATCAAAGCTTATCCCGGCTTTGAGCCTGAGAGAGCCGCAGAAGGGGGGTGTCCGCCGGCTCTAAAAAGTGATACTGGGGTGATATCTGCATCCCGGTATAACCACCAAAAGTCCATCGGCATATGGGTACGTCGCTGGATGGGAAGCAAAGTGGTTAATTTACAGCCGTGAGCGGCTGCATGTCATCACCTGGTTTTACGGCCCCCCAATCAAAGAATTTGGCCTCATGCACCCAGGGCATTTGCTTTTCTCTTCTGAAGACCAGAACTCCTGGCAGATGAAAAGCTGTACATGCGTTAGCTTAAAATACTAATGCAGTCATCACATCTAAGAATTGCAAGCTGCAATGTAATAAATGTTTGCTTTTGGGTTTAATACTGTTTTAAAGAGGAAGCAAACTTCCTTTACTGCCTTTTACCTATAGGTAAGCCTATAATAAGGCTTGCCTATAGGTGCTGTAAATATCTCTTAAAGTGGTAGTATACCCATCCATTTAACAGCTTAAAAACCAGTTCCATTTCCAGCACGTGCCGGAAATGTAACACTCCCATTGGTTGTGCTCTAAACCAAACTGTCAAACCATCCAATGGCTGGTATCATAACTGATCACATGTGCAGCATCATGACTGTTGTAGATTAAACAGAGGCCAAGATGGCAGCTTCTTTGGCTGAAAATTATAGGAGGGTTTATTACCACTTTAAACGTGCGTTGTTTAGGGGAAATTTATATTACATGCAGCCAGTGACATCACTGGCGCATGCGCTCTGAAGGAAAGGCCTCCCGCGCATGTGCAGGAGTGGCAGTATCGTGGTTCTGGACAGTCCCAGAGCCAGAGCCCGTAAACCCGGAGGACGGGTGAAGATGGAAGCAGCTGCAGCGCTGAAACACCTTCGTTTTGTGGTAACTTTCACATAATGTGCTAGTATCCGATGCATACTAGCACATTATCACTTTACCTTGCAGGGGAAAAAAAACGTCCAGCAGTATACAACCACTTTAAACCCAATGTGCATGAGGCCTAGAGTTTCAAATGTTGCAAAGCATATATTATATCGATCACACTGAAACAACACATATGGGAAGTTAGTTGAAGAAAAAAGGAAATAACTTGAAAACAAACTAAAGCAGACAAAGTGCCACTGCCCATTTAATTGTGTTATTAGTAAGCAGATGGAATGTTCATAGACTCATAGATTCTGGGATCTGTACGACCTTTTCGCGGCTTTTTTGCCTCTGCACGTTGATACAGGCAGGCTGAACTCCTCGGGAGTCTTGCAGCTTTAATAGGATGTTGTGTAGTCATCAGTCCTTGTATTCTTGCCCTCCCCCCACCTGTAATCCTATCACACACCCATCCTTCCTCCAGGCTGTCACTATTTACTGGTGACTCTTGCAGACTGCTTACCTGCTGGAAGAATGAAGGAAACATTACTCGCATTTTCCTGCACAATACGTCCTGGCCCAGGTTGCGTGAGAACAGCAAACAGTAATAACAGTCATGCAACCGGCTAGGACATTGGCTGGCAACGTACTACTGCCTCCTCTGCCAGGATATCAAGAGTCTAATCTTGTTAGGTATACCTTACCAATAACCCTCCGATTTACAGATCCTATCATCCTATTATAATATCCTCTGAATGGCCATGGGAGGGATTCCAAAACTTCTTCTGTTCAGCTTCAAATGAAACAATTAAATAGAAGAGGGGCTCAGTTTACAATCGGCCTGTGGAAAATTGCTTTATTGTGATTTTAAAGGTGTGTGCAGAGAACTTTACCCCAATCCGGTCATTTGTGGTCAGATCAGGGAAGGACTGTATGGTTTTAGGTCCTGCATGGCCACAGCAGAGTCAATAAAGTCGGGCTGGATTCTTCTTTGGTCACTGGCTTTTTGGCACTAGATTCTTCCATCAAGAGTTGTCAGCAGAAGAATAAGGATTTGGGTGCAGCTGGAGGGAAGAGATAGAACCATTGCCAGGCTTTTTTGATTGCTGTTTGTGCATGCGTATTGCTTAGGTCGTAAAAAACCTGGGGCACCCAGGTGTGCAGATACCTTCTACCCAATCTGGCCATTTGTGGAACAACTCTATGTCTTTAGGTCTTTCATGACCATGGCAGAGCCAATCAGTTGGGTTGGATTCTTCCGGCTGGTGAGAAGAGATAGAAATGCTGTCAGGCATTTTTAATTGCTGTGTTTACATGGGCATTACTTGGGTCCTGAAAAACCTGGGACACCCAAGTGTGCAGAGAACTTTCCCTCGATCTGGCCATTTGTGGTCAGATCAGGGAACAACCTTGGGTTGGGGGCCATTGCCAAGAATGTTTGGGATAATCTGGCCTTCTTGCCACTCCAAACAGATTATTTGTTTTGGTCATTGGCATTTTGTTTTTCCATAAACAATTTATTTTATTTTATATCAGAAAAAGTACAGTTACATGTACAGGAAGGCAGAAATAGCATTACATTTATAGCAACAAAATCTTATCCCAACTAGCCAGCTGAAGACATTTCTAAGCAGTTTTCACATCTAAGGGTACTTTCACACTGGGGCGGGCGGGCGGGCGGTAGCGGTAAATCCCCGCTAGTTTCAGCAGGCATTTACTGCTGTTATAGCGGCAATATGTAGGCGGGAGCGCGGTGCTTTTAACGTCCCATAAGGGGTTAAAACGGGGTTAAAAGTCCCGGCGTGCCACGCTATCAAGGCGGTGTGCAGCCCCTTTGGAAGCGCTGCCCATTGTTTTCAATGGGCAGGGGCGGTGGAGGAGCAGTGTATCACCGCTCACCGCACTGCCCCAAAGATGCTGCTTGCAGGACTTTTTTTAACGTCCTGCAAACGCACCCCCCCCCCCCATTGTGAAAGCACTCAGGACTTTGATATTGGGGGGGATTTTTGAGGAGCTTTACAGGTGCTATTTTTAGCTAAATAGCCTCTGTAAAATGTCTCAGTCTGAAAGTAGCCTATTTTGCCCTCTTATAGAACACTAACATGGGGGATGTGCCCAAGGTATTTTTCTGTTGTTGAGACCCCATGTTTCTGGGGTTCGGTCTGTACCGGTTATCTGCCTTATGGTTATTAACATTATCTGGTTTAGGGAGTCCACGTTATTGGAGCAAGCTGGGGTTGTCAGGGTCCTTGTAATGGGGTTCAAGTACCCCGACCAGCACTCCATCCGTCTCCCAGCCTAGAGCAAGTAAAAAAGAATACAAAAGAACAAACTTGGGGGGGGACTAGAAGAAGTGGAAGAGGGCAAGGGGGGAAAGAGAAGAAAGAGGAAGGAGGGAGGGGGGAAGGAGGACGGGGGGCTGGGTTTGACTCTCAAGATTCAGTAAGGTGGGTACCAACGGGGAAATAATGGGGGAGAGGGGGCAGAAAAATCCTACCAACTACCTTCTCCATCCTCTCCTGAACACCACCCAACCACTTATCTGAAAATCTGTCCAAGTATAGGGGTTTCTCTACCCCTAAGGGCAAGGTTTCAAGCCTTATCTGGCGCAGAGCAATAGTACTGCATATAAACAGTCTCAGTTGTTTGCTTGGGTTAATTCCAGATAAGCTTGCGAGGTTCAAAAGGTGCACTGCTCCCAAATAGCTGAATATTGGGATTTCTTATTAAGCGTAGTGTATATCAGCTCCTCCTGGTTGATTTGGCAGGCACACTCCTTCATAGTAGGTGGGCTTTTGGATCTCTAGTGTACCAGAAGGCACAACCTTGCTGCATTAATCAAATGCATAGCCAAGGATTTAAAATATGTTGTTTTGGGTATCCTGGGGCAGTGCAGAGAATACTGCGCTGCCGAAAACTCAAATGGCAGTTGAGTGTTCGCCACTGTCATATCATGTACCTTACGCCAGTATTGTTGGATCAGGTGACATAAGAACCTCCCTTCATGGAAGAAGTGTTTTGCCTGCATCTCCACCACTCTGTGGCTAAATAGGTTTTAAAGTGGCCCGGAAGCAAATCTGGATTTCCTCTAACCAGAGTAATCGGGCAATTTTTGGATGATATGGAGGGTGTTGCGCACACTCTGTCTAGGTCATTGGCATTTTGGTGGTGCATTCTTCCGGCATGAGCTGTCAGGTGCAGCTGATGGGAAAAAGATAGAACTACTATTAAGATTTTTTATTGCTGTCTGTGCAGGAGCATTACTTGGGTCTTTAAAGACCCCAGGGGCAGCAAGGATTAACTGTTGCAGGAATTTCACATATCTTTTTTGTTAACTTTATTCCCCCTTATTGGTCTTTTTCCTCTTTCTGCTGGACTTTACCTTAATTTGTGCTCAGACAATTTGCTGATATTGATATTGCTCCTTGGTCAGTGATGCAGGGCACATAAAGGGAAACCTGAAAGCGCCTAGCAGTACCAATACGGTCACTATATATTACACTGCATATGCCTAGCTGAGTCATAAAAAATTGTCTTTGGACGGATTCTTGATTTAAGACCAACATATTTATGTTTTCTGAAAAAAATTATTTATGAAGTCACTGTAGTCACTGTAAGAACTCTTAGGGTCCTTTCACATGGGCAGTCCATCCGGCGCACTCCGCATTGCTCAGTGGGGGATTGATCCGCTGATCCCCGCTGAGCAGGGGGATGACAGGTCCATTTCTGCTTACTGTGCAGAGACGGACCCGTCAGAGCCCCGCTCTCCTTTATGGGGAGATCAGATGAAAACGGACCGCCTGTCCATTTTCATCCGATCCGATGTGAAATCCAGATGGATGGAAAATAGGGTCTCCATCCTTCTGGATTTCACAGACAGGATCGGACCAGATAGCAGTGGGTGTCAGTGGGCATGTCACCGCTGATATCCATTGCCGCATAGGAGTGAATGGAGGCTCTGATTAGGTTCGCCTGAAAAACTGACAACCGGACCTGATCGGAAAGCCAGCGTGAAAGGGGCCTAAAGAAAGAATTTCAGGTATGGATTTTTTTTTTTGGACCCATGTATTTATGTGGTTGATTTACTAAAACGGGAGAATGCAAAATCTGGTGTAGCTGTGCATGATAGCCAATCAGCTTCTAACTTCAGCTTGTTCAAGTAATCTTTGACAAAAAAAACAGACTGGTTTCTATGCAGAGCTGCATCAGATTTTGCTAGTGGCGGCTGGTGGTTTTTTTTTGGGGGGGGGGGCGCAAACAACCATCCCCCTGGGTGGCCGGCGATGGGACCAAAACCCCCTTGCCCCCCACCCGCTGTTGGCTGGTCGGTCCGGCACTTACCCATTCTAGGTGGCAGGCTGCGGGCAGCGGCTCCGGTGTCCTCATCTCCAGCATGGCAGCTTTCACCGTGCGTCTCCTCCTCTTAGGCGCTAGGTGTCCAATAGGATCAGCTGACCTTTTGGCCAATTGGGAAAGGGGTCTCACGACCCGCTTCCTGATTGGCGGGGAGGAGATCTAGTGTGAAAATAGTGAATATTCATTCCCTATCGTCACACTATTTTTTGAAGCCTATTAGAGCCTCTGGCTCTAATCACGTGCTTAAAAAAAAAAACGCCCCTCCATGCATCCAGCGCCCTGTAGAAAGGACAGGCCGCCACTGGATTTTGCTTTCTCCAGTTTTAATATGTCAACCCCTATGTATTATATAATTCCTGGCCAATGCCCCTGGAAGCTGGAAAAGTAGACATTGCTAATCCAGTGATCTCCACTTGCTTCCAAGTTCCCTGCTAAGTAGTTGCCCTGCTGCATTCTGAACACAGGAGGTCAGCCACTCGGCACATGTGCCATTTTCTGAATGAATGCAAAGTGTTCTCTAATTGGATGAGGTGGAGAGGCAGGGTGGTGACATCACGCTCTCCACCTCATTCAATCAGAGAATGCTTTGCATTTATTCGTAAAGAATAAAGCACTCTCTAAATGGCACCTGTGGCAAACAGCCAACCTTGTGTGTTTGGAATGCAGCAGGGCAGCCACTCGGTGCTGGACCAAGAAGCTAGTAGAGATCACTGGAATAGCAGTGTCTACTCCTGCTTCCAGGGGTATTGGCCAGGTATGGTATATGCATAGTTACCTTGCTCCAAGCTAGACCAAAGAAAGGCTGGCCATACACATGCAAATTTTCACGATTCCTTTATCAATACAGGCAGTGTTGACAGGGGAACCAGCAATTGTCTTCTACCTGCAGGAGAAGCCATATAGCAGCCGCTAGTGATAATCACAAAAGAATCCAGCAGGCTGGTTATACCCAAGTTGATCGATCAACTTGGTACATTCAGACTGCCCATTACGGATGGAATCTACAGTTTCTGCTGAACCAGATGAGATTCGAACCATGTATGGCCGGCCTAACTGTACAAAATATCCATACCTGGAATTCCACAGCTTGAATTTTGTCCGATGAATAGTCCAAAAATAATGACCCATGGGCAGCCCTGCCGACACCACAGTTGAACAAAATTCCATTGAGAAATAAAAGGAGCCGGGAGGGAAAAGTTCGCCAAGAAGTTACTGCAGCCAGTTAGCTATTCAGGTATTCTGAGAGCCATACGGCGGTGGTAGATATACCCATGCACACTGGATTCCATGGCTGCATGGCTAGCTTTAGATAGATTGTTTTTTTTTGATCAGCCAATGGATGGGGAAAAAAACAAAACAGGTTCCCCCATCCACACAAGCAAGGTGGATGGAAGAATCCATCCCGCTGTGTTATTGTATTCTCATACCTCCCAACTTTTTGAGATGGGAATGAGGGACACCTATCAGCAAAAGTATGCAGGCTTAGGACACACCCCCTGCCACGCCCCCTTAAACGAGAATTGTACTAAAAACAAGATTGGTTGAACACACAAGTGCTTTTTTTTACCACTACTATTTCTTTATATTGGCATTTGGAATTTACAAATGCAGCAATTTAGAAATCAGATGAAAGGTTTAGCACTGGGAAACATTTTTTGATAGATAAAAAATGCATTTTATATACAACTATATAGATCAGACCAAAATGAGGGACAAATGAGGAGGAAAGAGGGACAGAGGGACATTTTTCCAAATCAAAACAGAAAAACATTACCCCTAGGACTTTGAAGGCATGAGTTCTCTCAGTAATTGGAGTGACTGAGTATAAAAATAGTAGTTTTATTCAATATATATAAAAAAATTTAAACAAAAAAAAGTATTTCTATTTTTTAATAGATATTGAATAAAACTACTATTTTTGTACTCAGTCCCTCCAATTACTGAGAGAACTCATGCCTTCAAAGTCCTAGGGGTAATGTTTGTTTGTTTCGTATCAATTTATAGGATGTGGCATTAGAGCTTCTTCTCTCTTTTAACTTTCCCTGCCCAATATACCCCATTTGGGTCTACCCACTGTAACATTTGCTTCTCTCTTGAGTCCATTGCTCCAAATCAGGGACAGCTCTTCTAAATCAGGGACAGTCCCTCCAAATCAGGGACAGTTCTTCTAAATCAGGGGCAGTCCCTCCAAATCAGGGACAGCTCTTCTAAATCAGGGACAGTCCCTCCAAATCAGGGACAGTTCTTCTAAATCAGGGACAGTCCCTCTAAATCAGGGACAGTTGGGAGCTATGTATTCTGACAGCAGGAACTCCTCCTCTGTCAGAATACACTGATCAGCTCTGCAGCCGATTGGCTGCAATCCCTGATCGAATGAAAATGTCACATCGTTCCTGTTAGGCAGAAGTCAATTGTTAGATAAACTTCTCTAAAGTGGGAACATTCATAGATAGATCAAAATTCGCCTGGTCCCTGCTGAACCAGCCAAATTTCAATCCATTTATAACCAGCTTTAGTCTGCAGGATCTTGCTTGGGAGGATTGCAAGAAAACCTGCAAAGGAGACCCTGGGCCCATAGTAGAAAACCCAGCACATGTGCCCTTAAAGCCAGTGTCTGGCAATGCCCTTGAGTCTGTGTCCCTGCTGGGGAGATTCTCCCTCTTGTTTTTCCTGGTGATCATTGCTATTGTCAGAGAAATGCTCTGATACCTTTAGATCTTAATCATTCCTGTTAATCAGGTTTTAGCCAATGAAATAAAACAACACAGAAAAAAAGACTGGTTTTGGCAGGATTGTGCTTGTAATATTAAATACCAATGCTTATCATTGTGAATGCTTGTATTGTGTGCTTTGCTTTATAAACCGTGACTGTGCAGAGAAGAGGAACAACAGAATTGTGAAGCTGTATAATAATGGTAGAAGATGCAAAGAAGTTAGGTTGTATCTAAACTGAAAAATGTTTGCTAAAGTCTATGGCTCAGAACAAGGCTCAGGTACAAAGGTATTGTTCATTAAACAGTTGCAAACAAAATGAATTCATTTGAGATCATGAAGCATTAACATAGCAATGCCCATACCGCTGGTTATTGCAGCACATTACACAGCACGGTAAATGTTTTGGGTTTTTTTTGCAGGCTGACTGGTAAGTGTGCTGGGAAATATTTGTTTGTCTGTGATATGCGTTGCCCTTCCATGCAGGGCTGGTGCAAGGATTTTTGACACCCTAGGCGAAACCTAATTTTGCCTTCCCTTTGGCCCCGCCCCTGACTCCTGTTGCTTAATGTTTTTGGTAAAAAAAAAAAATCCCAATAAGCGTATATTAAGTCCATATATGTACTTGGTTTAATTGTTTGGGTCTCTGTGATTTCCCTGGTGTTCAGCTGTAAAACAATTACTCTGCTTGTTTGTTCTTTACAGGCTGCGCTGATTTATCCATATATTTGTATAATAAGCGTATATTGATTGGTTTGCGCAAAAGTTATAGCATCTACGAACTATGGGATATTTTTTTTTTTTACTAGTAATGGCAGCAATCAACGACTTATAGCGGGACTGCGACATACATACGGCAGACTCCTCGGATACTGACATTTTTCATACTTTTCTGGGAACCAATGACACCAATACAGTTATCAGTGCTAAGGAATATGCACTGTCACTGTACTAATGACACTGGCAGGGTACGGCTTAACATCAGGGGTGATCAAAGGATTAAATGTGTCCCTAGGGAGTGTTTTGTAACTGTGTGGGGGGTGCTTGTATTGTGGGAAGACAGAGATCCATGTTCCTGCTTAGCAGAAACACAGGATTTCTGTCTTCCCCAATAACAGAAAGGCGATCTGCCTTGTTTACATAGGCAGACCACCGTTCTGCCTCTTTCGGGAACGATCGGCGGGTCCCGGTGGACACCGGGTCCGCCGAACCCTCTGATTGGCTCCTACTGTGTTCAATAACAGCGGGAAAGGGTCGCCGCTGGCAAGTATGCGCTCCCCAGACCCAGAAGTGCGAGATCACATACCTGTACATGATTTTGCACAGAGGAGACTCCATGCCACCGTATATTTACACGGGGCAGTTGGCAGGGGGTTAAGGAGGGGTGGGCTCCCTCCAAGCAAACCTGCCCTTAATCTATCCACTGCTATATATGCTCCAACTTGGAGACTCAAAACTATAGAGTTAGAACTGCAGTGCACAGAGGAGCCTTGATGTATGCATTTCGGGTTACACATAGATTTGCATATGTGTGCAAACAAACCCTCTGTTTTTTATGTGAATTGTTAGACAGGGCCAGTTTGGTTGTTTTGCAGGCTGGCTGGTAAGTGTGCTGGGAAATTTTTGTTTGTCTTTAGCGTGCGTTGCCCTTCCATGTGCACCTTACTTCAAAGACTAGTTATAGATTGGTTGCCACTTGTTTGAAAAATAAATGTCCAGTGTGGTGGTTTGGCAACCTACCAGTCCTGAATATTCACTACAGCTTGCAAAGAATCTCAACTCAACAGATTTGATGTTCTAATTTGCCTGCAGAGGCAAAATAAGCCGGTGCCCCCATGCATGCACCAGAGATTTTTGCTCTAATTTTAATGTGCACTGCAAAAGGTTGTAAAGGGCTAACCCTATGTAGCTATATACTATAAGAAAATCGGGTAAACGATTGTCCGGTTTTCCTCAATGTTTCACAGCAAGTCGGAACCAAGGATGGAAATAATGTATGAAAATTCTCATAAGATAAAGACGGCGATCTGCGCAGCGGAGCCAACTTGCCGCAGTAAATATACGCAAGGCGGTCGGCAAGTGGCTAAATGAAAATCGTTAGTCCTGTTCACGTACAAGAAACGTTTTGGGGGTTGTCCCTTCCAAAATTTTCATTTGGAAAGTCTGAATTTGATGTCGAATGTTGTGTGCACACTATACAAAAATCGAATGATTGTGCCTCGTACAGAATTTTTCTTCCAATTTCCTTATAGTGTGTAACCAGCTTAACCACTTACCAACCGGAAAGTTTTGCAGCTTTAGGACCAGAGCACTTTTTTCAATTTGGCACTGCACCGCTTCAAATGGTAATTGCGCGGTCATGCAATGCAGTACCCAAACAAAATTTGCGTCCTTTTTTTCCCACAAATAGAGCTTTCTTTCGGTGGTATTTGTTCACCACTGCGCTTTTTATTTTTTGCGATATAAACAAAAAAAATACGATAATTTTGAAAAAAAATGATATTTTCAACTTTATGTTATTACAAAAATACAATAAACTAAATTTTAGTCATAAATTTTTGCCAAAATGCATTTAGCCACATGTCTTGGGTAAGAAAAAAGTTAATTACCGTATATTTATTGGTTTGCGCAAAAGTTATAGCGTCTACAAACTAGGGTACATTTTCTGGAATTTATGCAGCTTTTATTTTATGACTGCCTATCTCA
>BLSH010016052.1:871110-892567 GCA_018402905.1 Glandirana rugosa | reverse complement strand
CAGAGCTGGATCTCTCTCCCTCCGATCTGGGCGACGTCCTCCCTGGCCGCGTCTGGTCGTTGTCCTCGGGGGAGACAGGCCGTTGCGCGACCGCGCCCCTGGCCGAAGGCCTCCTCCCGCGCACCGATCTCCTCTTCTTCACACTCCCTGCACGCCTGGGCTCCTCCTCCTCACCGGCCGCACTGCGCGTGCGCCGGGCCTGGGTGCCCGCCGCTCCACCCGACTGGCTGGCACCCCGAGCTCCACTCCAACGCCGGGTCAGCCCCCCGGCAGGGACCTCGCCGCGCGGGGCGACCGCCGCCCGCTCACTCCCACGCCGCCCAGGCGGGGGAGGCGACCTGGACACCCCTCGACCCCGCCTGGCAGAGCTGCGCCTCTGACGGGGATTCCTCCCGGGGGACCGGGCCGCAGCAGGCTGCGCTGACTGGCCCGATCCGCCCGGAGGGTCCGCAACCGGGCTCCCAAGGCGGCGCCCAGCTCCCGGGGAAGCGGCCGGGCTGTACCGCTCAGGCGGCCGTGACCGCCTAGCGCGCACCGGTAGCCGCTCCCCGCTTCCATCCGGATCCACACCAATCGCTGCCATGCTTTCTTGCAGCCAGCTAGCGCCGCGCTGTGAAGCGGCCGCATGGAGCTGCCGCAGTAAGGCCTCAATCTCCGCCATGTCGGTCCCAGAGCTACACCGCAGTCCTCACGAATTCTTTCTGCTCCCGCTCTGCTGAGGCCTAGCCACCGCCCCTGCCTTATAAACCTGCCACTCCCCCAGTATCAGTACACTCCCTTTGTATAGCTGACACTCCCTGTCTCCGCCCCAGGGACCCTGTCATTAAAGCCCTGCGCTCATTTATTTTATTCTTTGCTTCGGGCTTCTCTTTTTATGAGTATTTCCTTGTCTTTTATGAGCATTTTATAAGCATTTTGTGACTTTCCATAGACTAAACTGGACGGATAGAATGCTTGAACATTCTTTGCAAATGATGCATGCAGGATATTTTTAAAATACCCCTAAGCACTGGCACTAGAGTGAACAGTCCCACATGAAAAAGTGCAATTGCTCATATCCAAGAATTTTGCCAGATTTCCAAACAGCAGCCAAAGTAGCCATTGCTAGAGCCATATAATCTTCCACTGTAAGCCCAGGTTCACATATGTGTGATCTCAGACATTGCACCCGCACTGCAGGTGCCAATCACATGCAATGTCTATGCAGTGCGAGTTCAGTTGTATGGCTGAACTTGCATTAGCTTCACACAAAAATAGTGCAGGGACTTTTTTTTCCCCACACTAGAATCGGATCGCATGGGTGTTCTCACCATGCGATCCAATTCCTGTGCGAGTTCACAGTTCGCACTGAGATCCGATCTGGGGGTGTCATTAACATTCAGGGCAGGATTAACATAGGGGCTATTGGAGCTGTAGCTCCAGGCCCCTACCTTAAGATAGGCCCAGCCCAGTGAGTCATTGATGCTGCCCAGCCCTGCTCTGTGTGTGTAAACATGATGGATATGTAAATCACGGCCCACCAAAATCCTCAGCACCAGGCCCATGATGCTCTTAATCTGGCCCTGTTAACATTCTATTGACACCCACAGTGGTTCGCAGAGGGCAGTGTGAACTACCCGCGGGAGAGATGCGATGCAGAAACCCACACTGGAATTGCGCTGGTTCCCTCATCGCACATATCTGAACCTAGACTTAAAGTGTTACTAAGCCCAGTAATATGAAAATAGTTCATCTGTCGCCGCACAACACCCACAGCTTATAAATCTTTTTACATTAAGATACTGCCACTATATACCTTTTGGGATGATCTGTATATCACAGTTTTTTGATTACCTGCACAGTTTGTCCATAGCTGTGTTTTCAAGTAGGAGATTTCCACTACAGCCTCTATACACGCCCACATGTGTGATGTCAATATCATGTGACCTGAACAGTTCAACTGAAACAGGATATGTTCTATCCAGCATAAGAGGCCAAACTGAGCATGTGCAGCTTTACCACCTTGCTGTGAATTATATGAACATGCCCAGATTGACAGTGCAGGAGGGAAGAATCTAGGCATACAGGATAAAACAGCCTTTTTACATAATGAGGATTAACCCCTTAAGTTCCACAGCGAGTATAACAAGCATGTTATGCTGCATATACAGACTGATTTTACTGTTGTGGGTTTAGTAACACTTTAATGTTCAACTGGTCAAAATCCAACTTCAAAATCACTACGCTTTTGGGCTACCACCCTCTTTGCCCCCTTCTTCTTACATATATATATATATACGCACAGTATCTCACAAAAGTGAGTACACCCCTCACATTTTTGTAAATATCTTATTCTATCTTTTCATGTGACAACACTGAAGAAATGACACTTTGCTACAATGTAAAGTAGTGAGTGTACAGCTTGTATAACAGTGTAAATTTGCTGTCCCCTCAAAGTAACTCAACACACAGCCATTAATGTCTAAACCGCTGGCAACAAAAGTGAGTACACCCCTAAGTTAAAAAAATGTCCAAATTGGGCCCAAATGTCAATATTTTGTGTGGCCACCATTATTTTCCAGCAATGCCTTAACCCTCTTGGGCATGGAGTTCACCAGAGCTTCACAGGTTGCCACTGGAGTCCTCTTCCACTCCTCCATGACGACATCACTGAGCTGGTGGATGTTAGAGACTTTGTGTTCCTCCACCTTCCATTTGAGGATGCCCCACAGATGTACAATAGGGTTTAGGTCTAGAGACATCACCTTTACCCTCAGCTTCTTTAGCAAGGCAGTGGTTGTCTTGGAGGTGTGTTTGGTGTTATCATGTTGGAATTCTGCCCTGCGGCCCAGTCTCCGAATTGAGGGGATCATACTCTGCTTCGGTATGTCACAGTACATGTTGGCATTCATGGTTCCCTCAATGAACTGTAGCTCCCCAGTGTCAGCAGCACTCATGCAGCCCCAGACCATGACACTCCCACCACCATACTTGACTGTAGGCAAGACACACTTGTCTTTGTACTCCTCACCTGGTTGCCGCCACACACGCTTGACACCATCTGAACCAAATATGTTTATCTTGGTCTCATCAGACCACAGTTCAAGTAATCCATGTCCTTAGTCTGCTTGTCATCAGCAAACTGTTTGTGGGCTTTCTTGTGCATCATCTTTAGAAGACGCTTCTGGGATGCAATGTGCGGCCTATGGTCTGAGCACTGGCAGGCTGACCCCTCACCCATTCAACCTCTGCAGCAATGCTGGCAGCACTCATACATCTATTTCCCAAAGACAACCTCTGCATATGACACTGAGCACGTGCACTCAACTTCTTTGGTTGACCATGGTGAGGCCTGTTCTGTGTGGAACCTGTCCTGTTAAACCACTGTGTGGTCTTGGCCACCGTGCTGCAGCTCAGTTTCAGAGTCTTGGCAATCTTCTTATAGCCTTGGCCATCTTTATTTAGAGCAACAATTCTTTTTTTTTAGATACTCAGAGAGTACTTTGCCATGAGGTGCCATGTTGAACTTTCAGTGACCAGTATGAGAGAGTGAGAGCGATAACACCAATTTTAACACACCTGCTCCCCATTCACACCTGAGACCTTGTAACACTAACAGGTCACATGACACCGGGGGGGGGGGGTGGCTAATTGGGCCCAATTTGGACATTTTTACTCAGGTGTGCACTCACTTTTGTTGCCAGTGGTTTAGACATTAATGGCTGTGTGTTGAGTTATTTTGAGGGAACAGCAAATTTACACTGTTATACAAGCTGTACACTCACTACTTTACATTGTAGCAAAGAGTCATTTCTTCAGTGTTGTCACATGAAAAGATATTTACAAAAATGTGAGGGGTGTACTCACTTTTGTGAGATACTGTTTATGCATACACTATATTACCAAAAGCATTGGGACGCCTGCCTTTACACACACATGAACTTTAATGGCATCCCGGTCTTAGGGTTCAATATTGAGTTGGCCCAACCTTTGCAGCTATAACAGCTTCAACTCTTCAGGGAAGGCTGTCCACAAGGTTTAGGAGAGTGTCTATGGGAATGTTTGACCATTCTTCCAGAAGCGCATTTGTGAGGTCAGGCACTGATGTGGATGAGAAGGCCTGGCTCTCATTCTCCACTCTAATTCATCCCAAATGTGTTCTATCTGGTTGAGGTCAGACCAGTCAAGTTTATCCACCCCAAACTTGCTCATCCATGTCTTTATGGCGCTTGATTTGTGCACTGGTCCAAGTCATTTGTGGAGGGGAGGTTATGGTGTGGGGTTGTTTTTCAGGGGTTAGGCTTGGCCCCTTAGTTCCAGTGAAGGGAACTCTTAAGGTGTCAGCATACCAAGACATTTTGGACAATTTCATTCTCCAACAAGCTCCAACTAATTCACTTCAATAATGGAATCCAGTGGCGGCCCATCCATACAAGGCACAGGGACGCCGCCCCCCTAATCCATGCGCCCGGCCCCAATCTACATGCAGGGTGCCGGACGTGTGGATTCCAGCAGGGTTTTTTTTTAAGCACATGATTAGAGCCCGAGGCTCTAATTGGCTTCAAAAAGGGTGGGTGCACTGCGCCCTGAGCCCACCCAGTTGTGTGACTATAAGCCTTAAGCTTTGACGATACAATCTAGAAGCTGATAGGCTACCATGCACAGCTGCACCAGATTCTGTGTGCAACAGTTTTAGTAAATCTTCCCCAGTGTGTCCTTGCACACTTTGGCGTTTACAATGATTTAGAGGCAGCAAAAAAAAAAAAAAACAGTTCCAGTGCTTTCTAAAAAGGAGCATTTTGCCACAAGAAACATCCAATGTACCTATTAGCATACTTTAATAATAAATCCCCACTCAACCAAAACTAAAAAAGTTTGGACTAGAGCAACACTTCTTTGCTACAATCATTTTTTTTCATTATTCCAAATAATGAATTCCCTTTAGAGTGTGGGTGAGTGCAGCATGGTGCGGCTGCAATAACACACACACAGTCCAGGTGCAATTAGTAGAACATGTTTTGAAGTAAGGGCAAAACAGTTCACAACAAACCCGGTGGGAGAAGGCTCAACTGGGTAGACTCACAAATGCCAACAGCGTGTAGTGGAGCAGTTATCAGCCAAACTGACAGCATCTGTCTGGAGGGGCAGAATGCGGCTTGGTCATTCCGTGCCCAAACAGGAAGATACCAAAGGAGATTGCGGAGCCCTAAACTTTCCCTATTCATTTGGAACCTTTCCCTGCCACTAATACTGTCCCTGACAGACAGGAGACCTATGCCTATACTAACCACATGCGAATGTGCTCCAAAACAAGGAGCCAGGGCCTTAAATAGACTCTGCCACACCCAAGATGGCTGCCAGAGTCATATGAGCGACCAGCATCCAATCGGATTACTGCCCCAGTGCCTCAGGAAACCATAGAGGAACCATGTTCCTCATGACTTCCTCTTCTTCTGCATTGCCGCTGCGGTTGAGCTCCACCTGCAGTGGAGGTAACAGACTGCACCTGTCTACAAAAGGATATAGCAATATTTTAGCATATTTTAAGTATTTTCATATTTTAATCTGTGAATTTGTATTCATTCTGGAGCATTCTGGAGTCTGCATTTAATGCAAAAAAAGTCCTGTGTGCATAAGGCCTTCTTGTTATTTGAAAGTGCTCAGGCCCCACATAGGCCCCACATAGAGCTGAAATATTCCCCCATACCCCGCAGCACCGGAAGGAGTGGTAGAAAAGTAATGGCAAGTTTTCAAGATGTTTGGTGGGGGGATCCTTTACACAGACACTGTCACTATTACAGTTTACAGCTCCTTGGCTGTGGTGGTTGCATTCATTTTCTTTTCTTTACATTACCTGCAAATAAAAAAATAAAAAAATCCTGTTACGCCTGCCAGAAATATTGGGTCCTTTTAACATCTTGTGAACCGAACTGAAATCTTAAACATGTTACCAGCTTTTTCAGCCATCTTCTTTGAATTAGAAAGCAACACCCCTCTATGTAAAGGAGATGAGGGGTGAGGGAGGTATTTGAAGCACAAATCAGGAGAGCAGTCTAGGGTGTCAATACCATAAAGACAGAACAGTGAGAAGGCTTTGTCACCGAAGGACAGTAAGTGGGTTTCTGTTAGAATCACTAGGTGAAAAAAGCCTGAAAAATTAAACTCATTTAACCACCACATCTGAAGACTGGTAAGCTGTAAAATATACCATTACTGTTTTGGGGTTAAGATTTGCTTTACGTGACCCCCTATACTTTCCCGTATGAGCTATTTATTTTATTACTAGAGTCAGATTTCAGTCCTCCCACTATTTCAAATGGTAGCAAAGGTGCTCCAGTGTGTTTGCTTCAGGGCTATTGCTGGCGGGCTTCTATGTTAACGCAACAGTCAGTTCCACAGAGAAGTTACTGATCTAGTTGACCATATAGCAGTGGTCCCAAACTGCAGCCCATGGACCAGATGTGGCCCTTTGCCTGCCTTCATCTGGCCCTTGGGGCACTGTTCCTCCCAATGATACAAGTCACTATTACTTCCATTGACACCAATGATGGATCACTACTCCTTCCACTGACTCCAACAAAGGGGAACTATTCTTTCCACTGACACCAATGATGGGACACCATTTCTCCCACTGACCTCAATGATGGGGTGCTATTCCTCCTACTGACCTCGGCACTTTGAAATTTTTTTTAACTCCTACTGACCACCACCAAGCCTGGGACTTGTCTACTCCCACTGATGCCAGGGTATTTTCTACTTCCACTGACTACAGTCCGGCCCCCCCTAAACTCTGAAGGACAGGAAACAAAAGCTGGCCCTTTGTTTAGAAAGTTTGGAGACCTCTGCTGTATAGTGTGTCTGGAGTATAGGAAACCCAGGAATAACTTCACATAATTGCAGAGGTATACAGATATATTTGCCTATTTTCCTTTGAGCTTGGGATCTACTTCAGGCAATGGCTTACAATACCTTGAATGAATATCATCAATAAATTGCGTATATTTGTTCTGTCGAAGACACACCTGTACTTTAGCTATTTATATCTTTAAATTTTCATGGCGATATTTCACTGTATCTGTCTCATTGTATACTTTGAACTTTTGTGTGCTTATTCTATTTCATAAATGTGACTGAAATAGAAAAAAGACGAGGGCTTACTTAGCCACACTTTATATTATTGAAAAGCTCATTCTGGGAAGTTAATTACCTTGCATGGGTTTACACTGTTTATTCGTTCACTAATGACTAGCACAAATAAAGTTTGTTTGCCAACTAGAATGAAGTAAAATATAAAGTGGTGCTATAATGGCTCTTGGGCTGAATTTACTTTGGTTTGTGAAGTGCAAGTAAAGTCAACAGTTCTTTATGTCCTACCATGCCTTTTTCTTCAGCGATGTGTACCTAATTAGGTAGAACCTGTCAACAAATGAGATGTATAGACAGTGAACTGCTTTTAATGGTGTCAGTAACAATGGGGGACCAGGTAGTGAGCTTTTCACCAATAAATTATTGTCTCCACCTCTGTTTTCAGAGTGCTGATTGTCCTGAGCTATAGACTTTGAACACAAAGGCATTGGATGAGCAGGCTGTTTGTAAAGTACGGGCACTAGCTCATGCCCCATAACCACAGCTGCATCATATTTACTTGCAGAAAGCACCTTTTGAAGATAGTTTTATATAGGCACTTGGGTTGCTCCAGGAACGTATAGTACGTTGAGCCCTGCCATGTGAACTGTCAATCCAAAGGAAAAAAGGAACAGTAGTACTGAGTGCTAACAGAGATCATTAGGAGAACAACTAGATGGGGTCTAACCCAGCCAGCTGTGGATGGTGCCAAAACATGAGAAACTAGTGTCCAGCAACAAAACCAGAAAGAGAAACAAACACATAGTAATCAACTGAAGCTCGGGACAGTTAAAGCGGTAGTAAACCCATCCGTTTAACAGTTTAAAAACCAGCATGTGCTGGAAATGTACCACTCCAATTGGTTGTGCTCTGATCCAAACTGTCAAACCATCCAATGGCTGCTGTCATAGCTGATCACATGTGCAGCATCATGGCAGTTGTGGGTTAAACAGAGGCCAAGATGGCAGCTTCCTTGGCTGAAAATGATAGGAGGGTTTACTACCACTTTAAGGTGAGCAATATAGCTTAATCCCAGAAACACGGAAGGGAGAATGAGGAATAACCCAAAGCTGATCCCTCATGATGTTTGGCAGGTCTAGAAGCAGAGATTGAACCACTGGAGCTGCCAACAGATATAGGAAGCTAACTCAACTTGCAGTTATCAACCCAAAACTAAAATATGAGTGTCCAAGAACTGTCTCATCAATCACTGAATATTAAATGAATCTCTGAAAAATTAATAAAATACACAAGTATACAAATCTCCCGAGGAGGCACACATGATTGTCAAATGCAGGCTGTGACCCAACACTGACAACTACCATTAAATTTCACATTAAATTTGATATGTTTGAGAGACACACAATGACCAGCGTGTACAGCAGGCTTTAGTTAGCATTTTAGTGAAGTATCCCCTGAAGTAACCTGACAAGCCACAAGTGTACCCCCCAAGCAGTGGCAAGTACATTCATCACGTACAGTGCATATGGTATATTTCCATAAATTGAAGGTGGATACTCCTTGTATTTGCATACTTCAATAAAAATCCCCACCCATCCAACACTAAACATTCATTTTTTTATTATTCCAAATAATGAATTCCGTTAAGCCCAGGTTCACACTGGTGCGATGTGGGAACCAGCGTGATTCCAACGCCAGTTCCAGCATCTCATCTTCCCCACAGGCAGTTAACCACTGCCCGCTGCGAACCACTGCGGGTGTCAATACAAAGTTAATGACACCCCTAGATCATTTCACAGATCGGTGTGCAAACTGTAAATCTGTACAAGAATCAGATTGCATGGGTGAGAACACCCATGCAATCTAATTCCAGTTTGGGGAAAAACAAGTCCCTGCACCTTTTTCTGTGCGAATCCAATGCAAATTCAGCCAT
Organism: Glandirana rugosa; assembly: GCA_018402905.1. Taxonomy (NCBI): domain Eukaryota; kingdom Metazoa; phylum Chordata; class Amphibia; order Anura; family Ranidae; genus Glandirana; species Glandirana rugosa. Next base: position 883,569 of record BLSH010016052.1, on the reverse strand, counting down.
ATAACTGTATGGCTAAACTTGCATTGCTCTGACATTGCATGTGATAGGCACCTGCTGTGCAGGTGCGAATCACATGCAATGGCTGAAATCGCGTTAGTGTGAACCCAGGCTTAGAGTGTGGGTGGGTGCAGCGTGGTGTGGCGGGCGGCAGCAATAGCATATACACAGTCTAGGTGCAATTAGTAGAACTTGTATTGACGTAAAGGCAAAAGAGTCCACAACAAAGCTGGTGGGAGAAGGCCCAACTGGGAACACTCACAAATGCCAACAGTATGCAGCGGTGCAGGTATCAGCCATACTGACAATGTCTGTCTGGAGGGTGTAATGAGGCCTGGCCATTCTGTGCCCAAACGAGAAGATGTCCAAGGAGATTGCAGGGCACTAAGCTTTCCCTACTTGTCTGAAACCTGTCCCTGCCACTAATATTGTCCCTGACAGATGGATGACCTGTGCCTACAGTACCCACAAGCGAATGCATGCCAAACATAGGGTGCAGGGTCTTAAAAAGACTATGGGTTCATTTACTAAAACTGGAGAGTGCAAAATCTGGTGCAGCTGTGCATGGTAGCCAATCAGCTTCTAACTTCAGCTTGTTCAATTAAGCTTTGACAATAAAACTTAGAAGTTGATTTCTATACAGAGCTGCACCATATTTTGTACTCTCTAGTTTTAGTAAATCAACCCTTATGTCACACCCAAGATGGCTGCCAGAGTCACATGGGTGACCAGCATCCAATCAGATCACTGCCCCCGTAACTCAGGAAACAATAGAGTAACCGTGTTCTCCTTCTGCATTGCCAATGCAGTTGAGCGCCATCTACAGTGGAAACAACAGACTGCACCTGCCTACAAGAGGATATAGCAATATTTGAACATATTTGAAGTGCTTTTACATTATAATTTGTAAATTAGTATTGATTCTGGAGCATATTATAGTGGAAAGTATTAAAGTCTACATTTAATGTAAGCCCAAATCTTTAGTAAAAGGCTGTGTGCATTCATATTTGTTTGCATCAAAACTGCTTTTCTCCCCATACCAGTCCAAGAGAATGTAGAAGCAGCTTGAAAGCTAGATAAATGCAGGTCAGAAGGAGTTCTGTAGCAGGTCAGAAAGAGGTCAGCAGCAAGGTAGAAGAAGGGCTGAGGGAGGCCAGTAGCAGAATAGAAGGAGGACAGTAGCAGGGCAGGATAATCTCAGAAGATTGGACAGGCTTACCCCTGGGATTTTTGCGGTAGGCACCCCCAACAGTGAATTAGCATGTAGAATATGTAATGTTAATTGCATACATTTATATACATGACATTTTTATCTTGGGACCCTCCAGTAAAATTCATTTGCTAGCGTGACTATACTCATTATCCATATACTTGTTTTATGTACTCCACTTATGGTGTAACCTGTAATTGCTTTATGTTTTAAACCTGCGTCCAATTTTAACATTTTTAATCTATGTTTCAATAAAAATGTATGCAATTAACATTACATATTCTACATGATAGTTTACTGTTGGGGGGTGCCTACCGCAAAATTCCCAGGGGTAAGCCTGTCCGATTGTATGTATATTTAGGGATATGGTAGGCAACAGCCCCCGCCACCCGAAGCCCAATGGACCCTATTGGGTTGTAGTACTAGTTCACTGACCAGACCCCCACTTTTCTTCTGAATAATCTCAGAAGCATCTCAAACTGATCTTAAATGCACACTGGATGTAATTGCAAGTGTACAACATGTACCCACACACACAAGCCCTAAAGCTGGTAAGCAAGCATCTCCAGCTGCTGCATTTCAAGTTTATTTCCTAATGAATGTCCTCAAATCTGTGATACTCTGGTTTCCACTGCTGGCCAGGAGCCTGGTCCTGTCATATCTTCTCCCCTTTACCTTCCAATTGGTTCATCACTGTAATGAGCAGCCTCACTGGCCAATAGTGGGGTGCAGGTGTCAGGAAGGGACAAATAAAGCACCCAGAATTAAGGGCTATTGGGGTGCTACAGACAATCTAAACTTTCTGCAATTGCTCAGGAACTCAAGGGTTGCAACATATGTATTTAGATAGATAGATAGATAGATAGATAGATAGATAGATAGATAGATAGATAGATAGATAGATAGAACTCCAATTCCAAAAAAATTATGCTGTGTAAAATCTACATAATAGAATGCAATAATTTGCAGATCTCATAAACCCATATTTTATTCACAATAGAAAACATATAAGATCTTTAAACGGAAAAAATGTACCATTTTAAGAAAAAGATTAGGTCATTTTGAAATTGAAGGCAGCAACACATCTCAAAAAAATTGGAACAGGGGAACAAAAATCTGCCAAAGTACAACCCCAATTCCAAAGAGTTGAGACAGGGCCATGTTCACCACAGTGTAGCAACCCCTTTTCTTTTAACAGCACTCTGTAAATGTCTGGTAACTGAGGAGACCAGTTGCTGGAGTTTGGAGAGAGGAATGTTGTCCCATTCCTGCCAGAGCATATGCTGCTCTAAAACCCGAATATATCTTTCAGTATTGATGGTGCCTTTCCAGATGTGCAAGCTGCCCATTCCATACGCACTAATACACCCCCATACCAGAAATTAAGGCTTTTGAACTGAGCACTGATAACAAGGCGGAAAGTTACTCTCCTCTTTAGTCTGGAGGATGCGGTGCCCATGGTTGTCTAAAAAATGTCAAATTTAAATTTGTCTAACCACAGAACAGTTTTCTGCTTTGCAACAGACCATTTTAAATGAGCTTTGGCCCAGAGAAGATGGCAATGTTTCTGGATCATGTTCAGATATGATTTCTTCTTTGCATGATAGAACTTTAACTTGCAGTTTTGTATGGCACAGTGAAATGTGTTTACAGTGATTTTTGGAAGTATTCCTGAGCCCATGCAGTGATGTTCATCACAGAATTATGCCTGTTTTTAACCACTTCCCGCCGGTAGGACGTCCATGGACGTCCTAGACTTTGAGGGGGGATATCTGAATGGTGCCAGCAGCTAGAGGCACCATTCAGATATCATTTTTTACAGCTGGCGATTCTGTACACCACAAGAATGATCATAATGGCAGTTCAGCCGCTTGATCGTTCTTGTAGGCAGCGGGAGGGGACGTCCCCCCCCTCCCGCCGCCATTCGGTGCTTCTCCCGTGCCGCCCGTACGATCGGCGGCAGGGAGAGGAGATCCGTCGCCGCTGGAGTGTCGTCAGGGAGATGACTGATGACCATCTGGTCACCAGTCATCTCTATGACCCTCGGAGGACCGGGCGCGATGTTATGACGTCACGCCCGGCCCGGCTTTAGTAAACAAAGCCGTGATCACGGCTGGAAAGGCTGGGATCTGAATTTTTTTTTCTGATCTCAGTCTTTCCAGCCTGCAGGAGAGATGTGAGGTCATATTGACCCCACATCTCTCCATAAAGAGTACCTGTCACGCACCATTCCTATTACAAGGGATGTTTACATTCCTTGTAATAGGAATAAAAGTGATCAAAAAAAAAAAAATTAAAGACACAGTGTAAAAATAAAAAAATAAAAGTAAAATGAATAATAATAACAAAAAAAAAAAAATTAAAGTCCCCCCGTCCCCGCGAGATCGCACGCAGAAGCGAACGCATACGTAAGCCCCGCCCACATATTTAACCGGTGTTCAAACCCCACATGTGAGGTATCGCCGCGTACGTTAGAGCGAGAGCAATAATTCTAGCCCTAGAACTCCTCTGTAACTCTAAACATGTAATCTGTAAAAAATTTTAAAGTGTCACCTATGGAGATTTTTAAGTACCAAAGTTTGGCGCAATTCCACGAGTGTTCGCAATGTTAAAGCATGACATGTTGGGTATCAATTTACTCGGCGTAACATCCTCTTTTACAACATACAAAAAAATTGGGCTAACTTTACTGTTTTGTATTTTTTTAATTCACTAAACTGTTTCTTTTCCAAAAAAAACGCATTTGAAAAATTCCTGCGCAAATATCGTGTGATATAAAAAGTTGCAATGATTGCCATTTTATTCCCTAGAGTACCTGCTAAAAAAACATATATAATGTTTGGGGGTTCTGAGTATTTTTCTAGCAAAAAAATGATGATTTTTACATGTAGGAGAGGAGTGTCAGAAATGGCCCGGTAAGGAAGTGGTTAATGCAGTGCTGTCTGAGGGCCAGAAAATGACATGCATCCAATATTGCGTTTTGGCCTTCTTCCTTGCACATGTCTCCATATTCTCTGAATCTTTTGAAGATATTATGTACTGTAGTTGATTATATATTTTAAGTCTTTGCAATTTTACATTGAGGAGCATTATTCTAAAATTGTTTGACAGTTTTTAGACCCAGATTTTCATAGATTGGTGAACATTTGCCCACTCTGACTCTTTAAAATGCTCTTTTTACAACTGGTGATGTTACTGACCTATTGCCAATTAACCTACCGTATATACTCGGTATAAGTCAAGTTTTTCAGCACATTTTTTGTGCTGAAAAAGACCCCCCTCGACTTATACCCGAGTCAGTGTCTGTGGATTATCAGTAGTTTCACATTAAACAGAGCAGTGCTGCTTCTAAGAGCCGTTCTGTGCTTTGTAAGTTTGATTAAACACATTGGAATGCAGAGAATGCTGAGAGAGGTGTCAGATTCTCAGCTTGATGTCGGGAGGTGGGCGGGACAAGCTGATGTTAGCTGTTCAGTCCCGCCTACCTCCTGATCTCAGTGAACAGCTGCAGCTCTCTCTCTGCATTCTCAGCATTCTCTACATTCCAATGTGTTTAATCACACTTACAAAGCACAGAATGGCTCTTAGAAGCAACACAGCTCTGTTTAATGTGAAACTAAACTACCTTACTCAGCCCTTGTGTGTTCTGGCTACAGTCTGTGTCCTGGCATTAATATCCCTGTGTCCTGGCATTAAAATCTCTGTGTCCTGGCATTAAAATCCCTGTGTCCTGGCATTAAAATCCCTGTGTCCTGGCATTAAAATCTCTGTGTCCTGGCATTAAAATCTCTGTGTCCTGGCATTAAAATCCCAGTCTTCTGGCTAAAATCCCTGTGTTCTGGCTAAAATCCCTTTGTTCTGGCTCCCTGTCCCTGTGTCCTGGCTCCCTGTCCCTGTGTTCTGGCTCCCTGTCCCTGTGTTCTGGCTGCTGCATTTCACACCCTAGGCTTATACGCGGGTCAATAAGTTTTCCCATATTTTTTGGGCAAAAGTAGGGGGGTCAACTTATACACGGGTCGACTTATACACGAGTATATACGGTAAGTAGTTGCAAAATGTTCTTCCAGCTCTTCCTTGTTAGTACTGCTTACTTTTCCAGCTTTTTTTGTTGCCCTTTCCCAACTTTTCTGAGACGTGTTTCTGCCATCAATTCAGAATTACCTTATTTTTTTCTTAAATTGATACATTTTCTCAGTTTAAACATTTAATATATTTTCTATTTTGTACTGTAAATAAAACATGGGTTTATGAGATTTGTGAATAAAATAGAGTTTTTGAGATTTGTGAATAAAATATGGGTGAGATTTGCAAATCATTGCTTGTTTTTATGTAGATTTTACACAGCATCCGAATTTTTGGAACCATTTTTTTTTTATGCAATTGGGGTTGTAAATAGGGTATAGCTCAAGTGTAGCGCCTTTCATGAACTTCAGTTCAACCAGTGAAGTACATTTCAGGGCTTTTTTGCCCACTTTTATTCAAAAGTAAAGTTCAAATGTCACACAAAAGTGTACCCTTGCAGAGGTTTTTAACATCATGACAAATAGCCTCCTCGTGATCCAGATTGCATAGTTACAAAGCCTGTCACTGCACAGACCTGACACATTGGGGTTGATTTACTAAAGCTTGAAAGTGCAAAATTTGGTGCAGCTCAGCACAGAAACCAGTCAGCTTCAAGGTTTTATTGTCCAAGCTGAGGTTAGAAGCTGATTGGCTAGCATGGAAAGCTGCACCGGTTTTTGCACTCTCCAGCTTTAGTAAATCAACCCCATTATCTCATTCGCCCTTGTAACAAATAAACTGCCCAACTTGAGGTTTATTTTTATTTATTTCAGGTACTTATATAGCGCTGTCAATTTATGCAGCCCTTTACATATACATTGTACATTCACATCGGACCCTACTTTCAAGGAGCTTACAATCTTAGATCCCAAACTCACATTCATACATACACATACTAGGGCCAATTTAGACAGGATCTAATTAACCTACCAGCATGTCTTTGGAGTGTGGGAGAAAACCGCAGACCCGGAGGAAACCCACACAGGAAGAATATGCAAACTCCAGGCAGGTAGTGTCGTGGTTGGGATTTGAGCCAGCGACCCTTTTGCTGCTAGGCAAAAGTGCTATCCATTACACCACTGTGAGGTTACACAGATACCTGTTTTACACGCGGTTTTTGAATACCTCTGCCAGGTGACAGCCTGGTAAGATCACTTCTCCTTGAGTACAGGTTCACACTGATGCAGTGCAGAATTCTCAGAAAATAGTATGGAGTTTCCACAACGCATCAAAATTGCACCCCGTTCATGGGAACCACTGCAGGTGTGTATGTTAAGTCAATGACACTCTGAAATCAGTTCGCAAAATGATCCAGTTCTGGTGCAGCAAAAAAAAGGGTCCTGCAGGATTTTGATGCCAATGTGGTGCGATTTGAGCTATACAGAATAGCTGGCATTCAGGCCAGAACACCCTCTCCCTGTGTCCGTTTACACATGCTGGTTGTGCAGCAGCTTGTCTGCAGGGTTATCACTGAACCATACCCACCCCTATACTAAAAAGCAGGGGTGTTGCTAGATGGGAAAAAGACTAGGGGCTTAAGGCCGAAGCTGAATTTTATAACCTTTCCCACATTTTAAAATAAGTCCACCCCAAGCTCTACCCAATGCCCCCCCTCACCCCTGCCTAATGCCCCACCATAAAATGAACCCATTATGACATCAAATCTTGGAATTGTTATTATTTAGCAATTCATTTAAAGAGAGAGGGGGAGGAGGAGGGGGGCTGAACTTCTGAGGGACTGCGTCGCGGTGCAGTCTTCCGGAAGTGGAGAAGGGTACCTGTCAAAAACCTGCCTTTCCCCCCTTCCCCCCGAAAGGTGCCAAATGTGGCACCAGGGAGGGGGAATCAAATAAGCAGAAGTTCCACTTTCGGGTGGAACTCCGCTTTAAATTTCATGGATTACAGACAACAAATTTCTGATTCTATCAATAATTTGCCAATGCCATTGATCCATATAGCCTATATGAATCAATGGCATTGGCAAGGTATTGATAGAATGAGCAATTTGTTATCTGTAATCCATGAAAGTTAAAAACATACCAGGAGGCGGGCCGTTGGCCACAAAGTATTACTATATGGTGAATGTGCCGGCAGTTGTACTTACAGTGCTTGCTTTAAACTACATGAAACATCCAATGGGCATTTAGAGTGGAAATAATAAGGTCACACCATGCTTGCTTACTCTTTGACTCATAATAAATACCAGGAGCAGGAGCAAGCCGCCACCCCAGCTCAGCCTTACCTGTGCGCCCATGCAGCCTGATTAGACAGCAGTGCCAGGATAGGAGAACCGCCCGCCGGTTTACACAAAGCGAGAGCAGGGATCTCCCACTCGCCCGGCACGGACGAAGTGTCACTCCCGCCTCCTGGACCAGGCTCCTATGATGGATGTCACACGTCCCGGCATTGGACCAGTGTGACGTCCATCATAGGAGCCGGGTCCAGAAGACGGGACTTTGTATGTCACTCGGCCATACTGGGTAAGTAGAAGATCGATCCCCGCTCTCTGTGAAAACCCTCGTGGCTAATAATTGTCATTATGAATCCAAGACCCAGGGCTTTTGGGGGGCCCACTCGGGGCTATAGCCCCAGTCATTCCCCCTCTGATGCCACTGCTAAAAAGGCTGTGCACATCTGTACAATTAGGATGCTGGTTTCCAGTAAAATGTGGACTCAGGGTTAAAAACTTCATTCATCCCAAGTCTCTACAAAGCCTTTGGGCTCCAGAACCCAAACCAGGATTTACTAATACTGTAAAACCAGTTTTCTGCACTCAGAACAGACATCTTGGAGCCCCTCAATCTGCATAAGTGAGAACCCTTGGTGACATCTAACCCTTCTGACACCATGGCAAGGCGCAGCACTGTCACAAAATACATTTTTACAGTGCCACAATTTTTGATAGTCTGTCACATATACAGATGTGTTGAAGGATTCTGTCCGGTCTCACAACTGTGCACACGCTAAGGAAAAGGACCTCCTTCACTGCGCTGTCCTCGTGCGCTTGCTATAGGAAACCTGCACGTGGGCAGTCTGGCAGAGACCTTTAGCACATCTGCATGTGCGTATACAAGGTCATTCTCCCCTAGGTGATAAAGGAGAAAGTGCTGCCCTGCAGCACTAAAAAATAAAGAAGCATTTAAAAAATATCCATTTGTGGTAGAGGGAGGTGCTGGTGCCAGGTACACCCACATTGTCTTACGGGGGATGAAGGTCTGCTTAAAGTCATAATTATGAACATTTTCATTGTGCCCAACATCTCTTCTAAAGCAGTGAAGCAGTACAAGTTTTCAGCACATAATCTATAATTTTGCTTTATTTTCACCTTTGACATTGATACTGAAATACTATTTCATATCAGCTTCCATTGTTGAAGGAAATCAATGCTCAGAGTTATGATCACTGAGGGAAATAAAAGTGGAAGACGGGTCACTAGTACAAAGGTGACATTGCTCCATAAAAGTGTGTGCCTTGCCCTTTTCTTTAGGACACGGTGGCTGATGTATTTACTCAGTGAGCCCATAGGCGTGGTGCCGAGATTTGCTAAGATTTCCTTCTCTCTAACCCACCCTCTGTTTTATTAGCAAACAGCCTCCGGGAAGGGAGGAAGAGTTATTTCGTAATTTTTTTAAAGCATATTTTGTATGGATTCAAGGATTACCCTACAGCATTGTTTACTCAAAATGTGTTCCTGCTATTTTTTCAGTTGAACAGTTTATAAGGAAGAAGTGCCTGAGAGATATGTTTGAATTATCATTTATTTATAGGTAGGTTTTATTTAAACTGCTATCAAAAACAGCAATTTCAGTACAAATAGTGGAGTAACCTCAGGGGGTTCTGTTTGCTTGCCAAACTGGTTTCTGGTTTAACACTGCTGCTTCCGGGGTCAGCTTCCTGCTAATTGGACGAGGTGAGATGGAGGTGATGTTCAACAACTGTGCACCTAGAGTTTTCTAAGTTAATTCTAAAGATGCTGAAATTTTTTGCTAAATGTTTATAATATGTTGTCCTGTCGTCTTTAACTGGTGCCTCTACCATGAGCCACACTCCATCCATGGGTCAGTATCTGCTCTTCCATTGGTCACTCTCTGCTTTACCATGGGCCATGGTCTGCTTTACTCTGAGTCACCCTAGGTTCTATTATGAGCCACTCTCTGGTCTATCAAGGTCCATTGTCTGCTCTACCATGGGACAATGTCTGCTCTATCAAGGTCCATTGTCTGTTCTACCATAGGACAATGTCTGCTCTACCACTGGTCAATCTCTGCTTTACCATGGACCTCTGTATGCTCTACCATGGGCCATGCTCTGTTCTACTAGGTGCCACTCTTTGCTGTAATCCTCTGCTCTGCTTCTCTGCCATGGGCCACTCCCTGTTCCACCATGGGTCACTCTTTGCTCTGCCATGGGCCATGGTCTGATCTACCATGGGCCAATGACTGCTTTATTAAAGGACATTCTCTGCTTTACTGTGGGCCACTCCCTGCTTTAATTTGACCCACTGTCAAAAGCTGGCTTTCAGGCCAGAAGTACCCAGATGGGAAGAATAAGAAAGATGCACCAGTATTAAACAAAAAATATATAAAAGAACAGTTTACAAACTGGCAGACCATAGAAAAAAACGATTTTAGTTTACCTTTGCTAGCAGTCTCTGTTATAATTTCCTGCTATATTGCAGGCTTAAATTGTATTCATAAGATAGTATGTCCTGCATGATGCCACTTTTAATGATAATTGACAGCAGCATGCTATAGCAGAGGGGGTGGGCATAAACAGGCATGCTTGGCCAGTAAACACCTACATGTTTATATTAAATTCCTATTTAAAAATAATAACTTGGCTAGTTTAACAATCACCATCACAGGTCTTCTGAGCACCTTAAGAAATGGGATAAGGAACTTATGACAAGTTGCTACAAGCTAGCCAATACAGGTATTAAGTGGGATAGAACTTTCTGTTGTATTTATTGCCTGTTCATTATATGTGTTGGGTTAAAGCTGTCTAAATCCTTGTAAGCCATTCCATGAAGGATCAAGACAAGGCGCAGTCCACTTTTTTTCAGGCAGATAAAATTAATTATTATCTCCTCTAGGAACTGGATTGTATTAAGGCATTAAGAGCATTTTCTTCCATTGCAGCAACATGGACCAATGACAATGGTTGGGTTGTGGACTGACATTGGAGAGCTATTAAGGTGGATTATAGTGTAAAGTGTTAAGCTGTCTTCATTTTCTCCAGATGCCATTCCCCCAAATGTGTTTTTAGGCTTCAGGGGTAGTATGTGAAGAGTAGCCATGGACGGGTGTAATAGTATGCTATATAATTCTCTACATGGCCACACATGTAGTGCTTTCACTGAACATTTTGCTTATTTTAGAAAGATTTTACTTGATATTGCTGAGTTTGCTGACCCTTTTAGTTATGTGCCTTTATGGTCAAAATAAGACCATTTTAACCACCATGCGGCCTATCTTACTCTTGTGGACAAAGCCAGCACCATAAGGACATAGTTTGATGAGTCTGGTGTGCAGGAACTTAAGGTTGAATTAAAGTCAATTTTTTCTTGTTAAAGGAATTGCTAAGAGCAGAACCTACATTGCTGTTTTTTCTCCTCTGAGCTTGGCTGCAGCTCCCTGACTCAAGTTATGTGGATGCTCCTGTGCCTTCCAGGACCCATTGGAGTCCCCACTATCTGTGCATTCCTGTTTAGGACTACAACCTTAGTCCATTTCCCGAGAAGAACACAGAACTAAAGCCATGCTGACTTGGGAACCGCTGTCAATGGCCACTGTGGAGGTGGAGGAGATGTGTGGTTTTAGTGTCCTTATTGATCTGCGGTGGGAATGGCTGCACAAATGTATGTAGTTCTAAATAGGAGCACACACAAAGTGGAAACCCCATTGAAACTCCATAGGTCCTGGCATGCACATGGGGCATCTACATACCTGGAGTCGCATAGCATTGCTGGAGGACAGTATGAGGAGAGAGCTCAGAGGAGAAAATTTGCAAAAACAACAGAAAGTTCATGTATGTTCTGCTATTAGCAGTTCAATTTAAAGTGATACTAAACACACAATGTTTCATTTACATTGTCCCTTCTCTTTCTGTATATGGATGATGGTGCTGTAATTATTTAAATGAAATAAAAACATCTAAGTACCTTTTTCTTAATCAATATACAGGAGTCACGTGACCCAGCTCTTTCCCAGCCTGTCTGTAGAGAAACATAAGCAGGAGGAGCTTCTAGTCCTCTGCTGCTGGTCACATGTTCAAAAAAGAAACAGCCTTTGGGATACAGACTAAAAAAAATAATATCAATAAACTGTTTTCAATTGTCACGCAAATATATATTTAAAATCAAATATTTATTATTTTGTGGAAATAACATGACATGGGCAGATTTCTGCCAGTCACAGGCTGTGTCACACTCCTCCAGCCTGTGTCTTAGAATAAGAGGGAGGTGAAGCCACCATTAATCTACATGTAATATCCTGGCCCCATTGTGTTTAGCTGTGGGCATGGAGGAGGAGGGAGGGTGTGGGCTGTCATTTACCACCGTGTATACACCCATGAATGTGACTCTATAGTCACTTGGGCTGCTCAGATGTGATTGGAAGGAAATGCTCAGCATAGAAACTCACTGAAAGCTGAGCATGTGCAGAGTTGCCAGCTGCAAAATCCCTAGCCGAATTGGGGATATGAACAGAAGGTGGCGTTAATGAGCAGCAGAATCAAGCAGGTTTTTTGCAGAATACAGAAAGCAAATCTTATAGTGACTGAGTGATTTTGAACAGCATGTAATACACCATTTATTGATAGTTTTTTTATGATGTGGGTGGCATTTTAAGGAAAAAAAAATCTTTAATATCACTTTAGTTAGCCTACATAGAGCCCTGACCTAAACCCTAAGGAAAGTGGGGTTCACAGCCAACCCGAACAAATGTGCCATAGGTTAGGAGGAGGCCAAATACCTTGGCCACATTATTGGTCGGGGGTTAGTTAAGCCACAGAACAACAAACTTGAGGCAATCCAAAGGTGGCCCCAACCGCTAACAAAGAAGCAAGTGTGTGCATTACTGGGGATCACAGGGTACTACACGCCAGGGCCATCTTTAATATTGATTGGACCCTGGGCAAACATTTTCTTGGGCCCCCCCCATGCAATTTCACTCTCCACCTGCTCTGAGACA
>BLSH010016052.1:859654-871100 GCA_018402905.1 Glandirana rugosa | reverse complement strand
AGCAGGTTTTTTGCAGAATACAGAAAGCAAATCTTATAGTGACTGAGTGATTTTGAACAGCATGTAATACACCATTTATTGATAGTTTTTTTATGATGTGGGTGGCATTTTAAGGAAAAAAAAATCTTTAATATCACTTTAGTTAGCCTACATAGAGCCCTGACCTAAACCCTAAGGAAAGTGGGGTTCACAGCCAACCCGAACAAATGTGCCATAGGTTAGGAGGAGGCCAAATACCTTGGCCACATTATTGGTCGGGGGTTAGTTAAGCCACAGAACAACAAACTTGAGGCAATCCAAAGGTGGCCCCAACCGCTAACAAAGAAGCAAGTGTGTGCATTACTGGGGATCACAGGGTACTACACGCCAGGGCCATCTTTAATATTGATTGGACCCTGGGCAAACATTTTCTTGGGCCCCCCCCCCCCATGCAATTTCACTCTCCATCTGCTCTGAGACATACCATAAATAGCAGCTAGACTCAAAATCAGTTTACTGAATCAGATCAGGCAGTGATTGTGATTGGTTGCCAGAGGTTACAGCATATCATTACTGCTTACTGACTGGTTGCTAGAGGTTACAGCCCACATTATGGCTCACTGATTAGTTTCTAGAGGTTACAGCACATGCTTTCTGCTTGTTTGGTTGCTAGAGATTACTGTATATCAATACTGCTCACTGATTGGTTGCTAGAGGTTACTGCACATCATTACTCCCCAAAGATTGGTTGCTAGAGGTTACAGCACATCATCACCTCACTGCCTGCACACTGGACTGGACTTTAGCAGATACACAGCAGTGCCATCAGTTATTAATGACTCCCTCGCGCATCTGCTGACATGTGCTGTGGACTTTCAAGCAGCCTTTGTCTCCCCAGTGGGCCGCATTCAGGATAAGTGATGGTGATTATGACCTCGGGGGGGCATGATATACATAGGAAAGCCGCCTTTATTTCCATTTCAATGCAGCTGGCCGCCACTATTTACATGTGAATGCTGCCGCTATTTACATATCAATGCCTGTTATTTACATGTACACATAGGGTCTGCAGGTGAGTCATCTGTACACAACAATAAGGCAGAGTTGGGCAGCATTACTAGCAGCACTTCACACTGAGATATTGGGACACAGCACAGGACTAAAACTTCAAGAGACAAGGGAATTTAAACCAGGATAGTTGGCAAGTATGAGCCAGCTGCTTTGGGCCCCACAACAATCACAGGGCCCAGGGCAGCTGCCCCTTTTGTCCTGCCTTAAAGACGGTCCTGCTACAGGCGCTTCATTCCCGACTTTGCCACCATAGCCGTCCCTCTAATAGACCTTATGAAGGGTAGAGAGTCGGTCATGGTGAAATGGATCCGGAGGCAGAGAAGGCGTTCCAGAGGTTGAAACAGGCCCTTTGTGTACAACCGGTGCTCATCGACCCGGAATTCTAAAAAGATTTTGTCGTGCAGACGGACGCCTCTGAGGTGGGACTAGGGGCCGTACTGTCCCAGGTCAGAGACGGTGAGGAGCACCCGGATGTGTAACTGGGAAGAAAGCTTAAAAAGCATGAAAAAAATTATGACATTGTTGAAAAAGAATGCTTGCCATCAAGTGGGCCTTAGAGGCCCTAAGCTATCTGCTGGGAAGACGATTTAGGCTAGTCACCGACCATGCCCCCATGAAGTAGATGTGTGACAACAGGGAGACTAGATGGTTCCTGGCCCTACAGCCATTTAAGTTCACAGTGGAACACCAGCCGGGAAGGCTCCAAAATAATGGGGATGGCCTTTCCCGGGTCCACTGTATGGTCGGGGTAGTTGCTCAGCCACAGGGGCTTGAGTGGGGGGGGGGAAATATGTGACGTTATGTGAGGTGATCTAATAGATGGACGCTATGTGTCGCCTCGCATGCGTTCATTTGGAGTGGACTAGGGTGAAATCCGGCCCAGGTGTTACCAGCCACCTCGACGGGCTGGGTCCCGGACCGGATTTTGTGGTCCACTGGTGTCCACTCTCAGGTGTTTAAGATGACCAGGAAGAGAGCTAGAGGGAGCTCTGTCCTGGGACTCAGAAACATTACACTGAGAGAGCTACACAGTCGGAATTAGTTGCTCTAAAGACTCTAAAGAAAAGTTTGCGTTTGTTTTGTTTGGAGGTGACTGGGACAAGCCTGACACTGTATAGAGAAGTATCCTGCTCTATTTAGTTTAGCGCAGGATGGCAAGGAGTTGTTTTTGCTATTTTGTTTGTTTTATGACTTGCAAACTTTATCAATAAAACCCGCAACCCACCAGACTTTTAAGAAAGTTTGCCTGCAAGCTGCCTTTTTCCCAGGAAAGGTGATCCCCACGAGCTAATCTCCCACACATGGTGGATTCAGTGGGAAACTTTACAACATGGAGGAGATATTGAATGCCTTGCTACAGAGGACTGGGGCCCAGTGGGAGACTAACCTCCAAGTCACACAAGCCACTGCAGCACAGCGGGAGGAAAGTCGCCAAGCCATCCACAATATATATACAGTGGAACCTTGGTTCACAAGTAACGTGGTTAACAAGCATTTTTTAAAATCCTGACTCAGTTTGCGAGCGCTGTCTCCCAAAACAAGCAGGATTAAGCCTCTCTGCACGCAATACCGCACGTGTCCATTGGTGCGGGGGAACTGGTGAGCCTCGGAGACCCTCGGAAGCATTTGGAAATATTCAGAAATACTCGGAAATACCAAAAGTGTAAACAGTTCCCGAGCAGAATTATCTGAGTTTCCATTGTTTCCTATGGGGAAACATTCTTTGATATACGAGTGATTTGGATTACAAGCATTCTTCTGGTATGGATTATGCTCATAATTGAAGGTTCCACTGTATACATACAGTATCTCACAAAAGTGAGTACACCCCTCACATTTTTGTAAATATTTTATTATATCTTTTCATGTGACAACACTGAAGAAATTATACTTTGCTACAATGTAAAGTAGTGAGTGTTCAGCTTGTATAACAGTGTATATTTACTGTCCCCTCAAAATAACTCAACACACAGCCATTAATGTCTAAACCGCTGGCAACAAAAGTGAGTACACCCCTAAGTGAAAATGTCCCAATTGGGCCCAAAGTGTCAATATTTTTTGTGGCTACCATTATTTTCCAGCACTGCCTTAATCTTCTTGGGCATGGAGTTCACCAGAGCTTCACAGGTTGCCACTGGAGTCCTCTTCCACTCCTCCATGACAACATCACGGAGCTGGTGGATGTTAGACACCTTGCGCTCATCCACCTTCTATTTGAGAATGCCAAATAGATGCTCAATAGGGTTTAGGTCTGGAGACATGCTTGGCCAGTCCATCACCTTTCAACCTCCGCTTCCTTAGCAAGGCAGTGGTTGTCTTGGAGGTGTGTTTGGGGTCGTTATCATGTTAGAATACTGCCCTGCGGCCCAGTCTCCAAAGGGACGGGATTATGCTCTGCTTCAGTATGTCACAGTACATGTTGGCATTCATGGTTCCCTCAATGAACTGTAGCTTCCCAGTGCCTGCAGCACTCATGCAGCCCCAGACCATCACACTCCCTCCACCATGCTTGACTGTACTCCTCACCTGGTTGCTGCCACACATGTTTGACACCATCTGAACCAAATAAATGTATCTTGGTTTCATCAGACCACAGGACAGGGTTCCAGTAATCCATGTCCTTAGTCTGCTTGTCTTCAGAAAACTGTTTGCAGGGTTTCTTGTGCATCATCTTTAGAAGCGGCTTCCTTCTGGGATGACAGCCATGCAGACCAAGTTGATGCAGTGTGCAGCGTATGGTCTGAGCACTGACAGGCTGACCCCTCATCCCTTCAACCTCTCTACAGCAATGCTGGTAGCACTCATATGTCTATTTCCCAAAGACAACCTCTGAATATGATGCTGAGCACGTGCACTCAACTTCTTTGGTCGACCATGGTGAGGCCTGTTCTGACTGGAACCTGTCCTGTTAAACCTCTATGGTCTTGGCCACTGTGCGGCTGCTCAGTTTCAGGGTCTTGGCAATCTTCTTATAGCCTAGGCCATCTTTATGTAGAGCAACCATTCTTTTTTCAGATCCTCAGAGAGTTCTTTGCCATGAGGTGCCATGTCTTGTGACCTGTATGAGAGAGTGAGAGCAATAACACCAAATTTAACACACCTGCTCCCCATTCACACCTGAGACCTTGTAACACTAACAAGTCACATTAAACCGGGGAGGGAAAATGGCTAATTGGGCCCAATTTGGACATTTTCACTTAGGGGTGTACTCACTTTTGTTGCCAGAGGTTTAGACATTAATGGTTGTGTGCTGTGTTATTTTGAGGGGACAGCAAATTTACACTGTTATACAAGCTGTACACTCACTACTTTACATTGTAGCAAGGTGTCATTCCTTCAGTGTTGTAACATGAAAAGATATAATAAAATATTTGCAAAAATGTGAGGGGTGTACTCACTTCTGTGAGATACTGTATATTGGGAGGGATTAGCTCAATGGGGATCACCTTCCCTGGGAAAAAGGTAGTCCAAATGGCAGGTTTTCTTAAAATCTGACTTGTAGCCAGGTTTATATAACCACTTCAGCCCCGGAAGGATTCCCACATTAGGACCAGAGCACTTTTTGCGATTCGGCACTGCGTTGCTTTAACTGACAGTTGCGCGTTCGTGCAGCGTTGTACCCAAACGAAATTGGCATCCTTTTTTTCCCACAAATAGAGCTTTCTTTTGGTGGTATTTGATCACCTCTGCGTCACTTCTGATCACCGCTATAAACAAAAAAAGAGCCACAATTTTGCAAAGAAAACAATATTTCTTTTTGCTAAAATACATATAAAAAAAAAAAAAATAATGTATTCATCAGTTTTGGCCGATATATATTCTACATATTTGTGGTAAAAAAAAACAGCAATCAGCGTTTATTGATTGGTTTGCGCAAAAGTTACCGCTGTTTACAAACCATTAAAATTTTTTTGCTATTTTTTTTTTTTACTGGTAATGGCGGCGATCTGCAATTTTTATCGGGACTGTGGTATTGCGGCGAACATGTTGTACGTTTTTGACACTTTTTTGGGACCAATGACATTTATACCGCGATCAGATCTAAAAATAGCCACTGATTACTGTATAAATGTCACTGACAGGGAAGGGGTTAACCTGCAGGGGGCAATGAAGGGGTTAACTGTGTTCCCTCACTGTGTTCTAACTGTGTGAGGGCTAGGCTGGCAGGGGCATAACAGATCTAACTGATCCCGGTGACAGGGATCAGTAGATCAGTGTTATGAGCCCTGTGAGAGCGAGGAACCGCTGTGTTTACATTGGGGGTTCCCCACTTTTCTCCTATTGTAAGCGATCGAGGGTCGCCGGGGGACACTGAGTCCGCCCGACCCGCGGCCACACTCCTAGAGCTCGCAGTGGGCATGAGAGCACGCCGACGGTGGTGCACGCTCGCCCCCTAGCTGCGCGTGCGTGGATCGCCGTTTATAGACGTTTGCGTTATGCTGCCATCTTGCAGCAGTAAGTGTACGCGACGCGGTCCGGAAGTGGTTAAAAGGTTGCAGGTAAATCAAATAAACAAAACAGAAAATAAATCCTTGCCATCCAGGCAGTAACTAAACTGTTTCAGTTTTCCTAACTCAGAGGTGAAGGGCTTCTTCCAGTCACCCACAAAACAAAGATAATGCAAACCTTTTTCAGTCACAAAGCAAAGTTCATTTCATCAGCTTTTCTCAGGCTTGGTGGCTCCTGAGTACCAGGTCAGAGCCAACCTCTGCTCACCTCCTGATTATTTATACCACCTGCTGGTGGACACCAGTGGACCGCAAAATCTGGTCTGGAACCAACCCTGCCAAGGTGGCTGGTAAAATCTGGACTGGATTTCACCTTAGTTCACTGCAAATGAACGAGGCGACACATATCGTTCATTGATCACCTCATCTCTCATAACGCCGCAATATATATACAGTATAGATATATATATATCTATACTGTATATATATATATATATATATATATATATATATACACTATATGTCACCCATTATCGCTTATGTTTAACACACTTGTTTGTGGTATAACCTTTATAACATGACATGATGTTTTTTCTCATTCCATTTGATATTTTTATGATTTTATTTATTTTGCTTTGCTTTTCTCAAAGTGCAATTTCCATACTTAAATCAAAAGCCATCAAAGTACCTCCAATTATCCAGTTATATTAACAGATTAATAAGTCACTTATCCCAGACAGCAGACATTAGCCACATTCCTTCCATTAACTACAGAGCACTGGAAATGAGCTTCCTATTCAGAAAGTCTAATTGTTTCTCAGGTTAATTACTTTCAAACATCCTTGAAAAGTGGAGAAGTTGAACAGCAGGAACCAGCACACGTGCCGCCATGTGGTTTTATGGTTCTTTTAGATGATGAGGGCAGGTGCTGAACTTTCTATGTATATAGACGCAGAAGTATTGTCTATACATCTTCCTTTTCTATAAGTGAGATGTGTTTGTTTATATGAATGAGGAAGTCAGCAATTTCTGAGATGTTGCAGCTGCCATATGTGAAGCCAATAATCAGTCCATAGCCAACGAAAAAAGTTTTCCTTAAAAACAGGCAAAATTGACATTGAACGATTTGGATGATGATGAATATGAGGGTAACGACGGCTGTGGAATAGACTGCCTTAGTAATCAATTTAGTAGGTCCAGCCTCAGAGAATGGACAAATAATGGCTACTTTGACAAGCTGCCTTACGAGGTAAGAAAAAAATATATATATAACTGTAACATAAAATGTGTTAACAAATAAAATGTATGGAATTTGATTTCATTAACAGAGACCGAACAGTGGTTGCATTACTTTAAAGTGATTGTAAAGGAAACATTTTATTTAAAAAAACTAAAAAAAAAAAAATCAAACATGCCATACTTACCTGCTTTGTGCAGTGGATTTGCACAGAGCAGCCCAATCCTCTCCTTGGTTCCCCCGCCAATACTCTGGCCCCTCCTCCTTGCCCAGTACCCCCACAGCAAGTTGCTGGTAACGAACTCAACTTCTTGGTCTCTCAGCATTCCATTGTTACATCAGCTGACCTCTGTGTCCTGGTGATGTCACATCCCGTGACTCGAGTGCCCCTGCTCTTGGCCACGGCGGGCAGCCTCCCAACCAGGATTCCCTTTCCATCTGGGTCTCCCGGCACATTCAAGAATCTCTTTGCCACCGGAGTCTCCCGGCATATTCCCCCTGCTGCAGGTCTGAGTCTGGTCAACCGCTGATAATGCTGTTCAACATCCAGTTATGGTTCTCATGGTTTTAACTTGTTTGAAATAAACGTATGACTTTTTATTTGGAAAAAAAATAATGGAACGCAGGTATTTATATGCTCAGTCTCAGGGTCAGAGGGAAGGCCTATAAAAGACTGCAACATCAATCCCAGTGCGGGTGCGGTGATACGCTTATCTGCTGGGGGAACTGCAAGGAATAGAATAAGAGATTGGAAGGTGTATGAGACTTAATTATTTATGAACTATATGAACTCTTTCACACATGTACATATTTTAATGCAGTATTGTTTGTAATGTATTACTGATATTTCATATGGGGAAGAGTGTTTTGATTAATTTTTTATTTTGAATTTGAATATAAATACCGTATATACTCGGGTATAAGTCGAGTTTTTCAGCACATTTTTTGTGCTCAAAAAGACCCCCCTCGACTTATACCCGAGTCAGTGTCTGTGGGTGATCAGTAGTTTCACGTTAAACAGAGCTGTGCTGCTTCTAAGAGCCGTTCTGTGCTTTGTAAGTGTGATTAAACACATTGGAATGCAGAGAATGCTGAGAGAGGTGTCAGATTCTCAGCTTGATGTCAGCAGGTGGGCGGGACAAGCTGATCTCCGTGCATTCTCAGCATTCTTTGCATTCCAATGTGTTTCATCACACTTACAAAGCACAGAACGGCTCTTAGAAGCAGCACAGCTCTGTTTAATGTGAAACAAAACTACCTTACTCATCCCTTATGTGTTCTGGCTACAGTATCTGTGTCCTGGCATTAAAATCCCTGTGTCCTGGCATTAAAATCCCTGTGTTCTGGCTAAAATCCCTATGTTCTGGCTAAAATCCCTGTGTTCTGGCTCCCTGTCCCTGTGTTCTGGCTCCCTGTCCCTGTGTTCTGGCTGCTGCATTTCACACCCTAGGCTTATACGTGGGTCAATAAGTTTTCCCATATTTTTTGGGCAAAAGTAGGGGGGTCGACTTATACACAGGTCGACTTATACACGAGTATATACGGTAATACTAATCTTAGAAAGTATTATTTTACTGAAAGGGTGGTTGATTATTGGAATAAACTACCAACAGAGGTTGTGAGACAGTCAACAGTAAATGGCTTCAAACATGCTTGGGATAAACATAAATCCATAGTCAGACAACAAGGTTAATGTAAAAAAAAAAAAATATATAAAAAAAATTAAAAAATTAAAAAATAAATAAATAAATAAAAAGGGGCAGACTCGATGGACTACTCAGTCTTTTTCTGCCGTCACTTTTCTATGTTTCTAAATCTTTAATAAGATTGCACAGGTCACTTTACCATATTGGATGTAGCTGTTGCTGAAAGCGCTTCACCATTTGTTTTGATTTAATAAATTGAATAAAATGGGTATGCTGTACTATATATCCATAATATGTCATATAAATACCTTACTTATTAATCCCTTACTTACTGGGCACTTAAACCCCCCTCCTGCCCAGACCAATTTTTGGCTTTCAGCGCTGTCGCATTTTGAATGACAATTGCGCGGTCGTGCGACGTTGTACCCAAATAAAATTTGCGTCCTTTTTTTCCCACAAATAGAGCTTTCTTTTGGTGGTATTTGATCCCCTCTGCGTCATTTCTGATCGCCGCTATAAACAAAAAATGAGCGACAATTTTGCAAAAAAGAACAATATTTTTTACTTTTTGCTAAAGTACAAATCCATTAAAAAAATTATTCATCGGTTTTGGCCGATATATATTCTTCTACATATTTTTGGTAAAAAAAAAAATCGCAATCGGCGTATATTGATTGGTTTGCGCAAAAGTTATCGCGTCTACAAACTGGGAATTGATTTATGGCGTTTTTATTATTTTTTTTTTTTACTAGTAATGGCGGCGATCTGCGATTTTTATCGGGACTGCGATATTGGGGCGGAAATGTCGGACATTTTTGACACTTTTTTGGGACCAATGACATTTATACAGCGATCAGAAATTTAAATGTCCACTGATTACTGTGTAAATGTCATTGGCAGTGAAGGGGTTAACCAGCAGGGGGCAGTGAAGGGGTTAAATATGTTCCCTGGCTGTGTTCTAACTGTGGGGGGGCAGGGCTGGCCGGGACATAACAGATCTAACTGATCCCAGTGACAGGGATCAGTAGATCTGTTATGTCCCCTGTCAAAGAACGGGGAACCGCCGTGTTTACAACGGCGGTTCCCCGTTCTGAGGCTCCTGAAAGTGATCGCGGGGGGCACGGGGGAGCATGCGCAGTGGAGGACGTCCATGGACGTCCTCCCGGCATTTCAGGTCCGCGCTGGAGCCGTATTTCGGCAATAGCGCGGACCTGGAGTGGTTAAAAGATAAAATTCCTCATCAGGGCTTAAATCCATAGATTAGATCCAGATTTTGTATGAATTATTGTACTATTATAGGGCCACGGCCTGACAACCCATCCCTAAAGGACTCCTTAATGATTGGAATAGTACCACTGGATTGGCGTAGGGCCAATGTGGTGCCCATATTTAAAAAGGGATCAAAGTCTTTACCAAGTAACTATAGACCTGTTAGTTTAACTTCTATATCTGGGAAGATACTGGAGAGTTTAATTAAAGACCACATAGATAAATTCTTGTTGGAAAAAAATGTTTTAAGCAACAAACAGCATGGATTCATGAAAGACAGAAGTTGTCAAACAAACCTGATTTCTTTAAGTAAGTAAAACCTGGAACAGAGGGGTGGCTATGGACATTGCTGGAGCGTTTGACAGAGTTCCCCACAAAAGGCTAATGTGTAAGGTAAAGTCTACAGGCTTGGAAAGATCAAATGAGGTTTAAAGTGGTTGTCAACCCTTGACAACCATTTTAACCTACAGGTAAGCCTATAATAAGGCTTAACTGTAGGTTCCCTACATATCTCCTAAACCTGCACGCTTTAGGAGATATACACTGTACTCGCATGTGCCCACGTCATCGGCACATGCGCAGTGAAGAAACAGCCTCTGTGCCGTTTCTTCACTGAGATCATGCTACGATTGGTGGCTCCCGCGTGCATGCGCGGCAGTGACGTCACGTGACTCCGGCCATTCACAGAGCCGGAGTCCGCGATCCCATCAGGGTTTACTTCCTCTTTAATGTTGATAAATGTAAAGTTATGCACTTGGGGCTAAGAATATGCATGCATCATATATACTAGGGGGGGGGGGGGGGTACAACTGGGGGAATCCATAGTGGAGAAGGATTTGGGGGTTCTGGTAGATCATAAGCTTAATAATGGCATGCATTGCCAAGCTGCGGTTTCCAAAGCAAGCAAAATCCTTTCTTGTATTAAGAGAGGCATGGACTCCAGATAGAGAGATATAATTTTGCCACTGTACAAATCATTAGTAAGACCTCATCTGGAATATGCAGTTCAGTTTTGGGCACCAATTCTCAAAAAGAATATTGGGGAACTGGAAAAAGTGCAGAGAAGGGCAACCAAACTAATAAGCAGCATGGAGGAGCTCAGCTATGAGGAAAGATTAGAGGAGCTGAATTTATTCTCTCTTGAGAAGAAGAGATTAAAGGGGGATATGATCAACATGTGCAAATACATAAGTGGTCCATATAGTGAACTTGATGTTGAGTAGTGTTGAGTGAACCCGAACTGTAAAGTTTGGGTCCGTACCGAACTTTGGGGTGTCCGGGACCCGGACCCGACCCCAGACATTTCAAAAAACTTTCGCGTTCTGGGTTCTGGTAGTTGAATCACGCATGTTGAATAGCTGCAGGGCAGCCAATCAACAAGCGTTTCACTGGTTTGCCCTTAGAAGCCATCACAGCCATGCCTACTAATGGCATGGCTGTGAATGGCCAGTGCATCATGTGACCCAGCCTCTTTATAAGCTGGAGTCACAGTGCTGCATGCCACATGCTCTCTGAGACTCTGACTAGTGTAGGGAGAGGAAGCTGCCAGCATTTTTGTGAGGGACAGATTGCAGATATTTTAACATCTCATCCTGCATTATAGGACTAGTGTTGAGCGAACCCGGACTGTAACGTTCGGGTCCGTACCGAACTTTTGGGTGTCCGTGGCACGGACCCGGACCCGGACATTTCAAAAATCGTTCGGGTTCGGCTACGTGACCGGTAAGTGTCGGTACGGTAATCATCCGTACCGACACTACCGAAGATTCCCGTTTGGTCACTTTGCGAACAACTAA
>BLSH010016052.1:790439-848110 GCA_018402905.1 Glandirana rugosa | reverse complement strand
CGTGAACCCCTGATAGAGTAAACAGGAAGTCCAGGAGTGAGGATGGCACGAGGGTTGAGTTGGTCACCGGTGATGGTTGGAGAAGCTCCTCCGGTCTCGTGCAGGTTTGGAAGGTCGGTGGTACAGGCAGGGTCGGCAACTGGCTGGCGGTGCAGTACAAGGGAGCAGGCAGAAGAGTCGTCGGGTACAGGCAGGGTTTGTTAACAGTCTAGCAACAGAAGTACAAAAGGAGCGGGCAATCGGGTGGTCGTAGGCAAGCCGGGGGTCGGTGCAGGCAGAGTTGAGACAAGGTCGGGGCAAGCCGGGTCACTGGTAACAGGTTTACAGGTCGCTCAGGAAAACAGGTCACACGCTGTAGATCAGACAGCATTTGCTTACAGGAAGCAGGAAGTTTAAATAGAGCTGTTCCTCTAAGAGTTAGAGGAAACAACAACCAACTGATATTAACCCTCCGCACTTCTTCTAACAATTTGGTGGTACAGAACCTTCTAAAAAACTACCCGGATATGTCAGAGCTGCTGCAGAAAGTGTGGGCCGTCTGTGTGCACTTTCGGCGTTCTCACCCTGCTGCGGCTCGCCTGTCTGCGCTGCAGCTGAACTTCGGCCTTCCCGCTCACTGCCTCATATGTGACGTGCCCACAAAGTGGAACTCCACCTTGCACATGCTGGAGAGACTGTGCGAGCAGCAGCAGGCAATAGTGGAGTTTCAGCTGCAGCACGCACGGGTCAGTCGCTCTGCGGAACAGCACCACTTCACTACCAACGAGTAGGCCTCCATGCGAGACCTGTGTAGCGTATTGCGGTGTTTTGAGTACTCCACCAACAGGGCCAGTGCCGATGACGCTGTTCTCAAAAACACTGCGGGCCATGATGGAAGAGGATGTGGAACAGGAGGAGGAGGAGGAAGAGGGGTCATTTCCACGGTTATCAGGCCAGTCATTCGCAAGTGGCTCGGAGGGTGGGTTCCTGCACCATCATAAGCCAGGTCAAAAATATTCAAGCCAGGGCACAGCTCTGGAGGACGAGGAGGACGAGGAAGATCATGAAGAGGAGGAACCGCAGCAGGGTGGCACCCAACGCAGCTCGTGGGTATCACAAGCGTGGCTGGGGGGATACGGAGGACACAAATGATACACCTCCCACAGAGGACAGCTTGTCTTTGCCTCTGGGCAGCCTGGCACACATGGCCGACTACATGCTGCAGTGCCTGCACAACGACAGCCGAGTTTCCCACATTGTAACGTGTGCCGATTACTAGGTGGCCACCCTGCTGGATCCCCGTTACAAGGACAACGTGCCGTCCTTAATTCCCTCACTGGAGCGTGAGAGGAAGATGCACGACTACAAGCGCACGCTGGTAGAGGCGCTGCTGAAGGCATTCCCAAATGACACCAGGGGCTCAGTGGAAGCACAAGGCAAAGGCAGAGGAGGAGGAAGAGGCCGCCAACGCAGCTGTGGCACCACCAGAACCTCAGAAGGCAGGGTTAGCATGGCCGAAATGTGGCAAAGCTTTGTCAGCAGCCCGCCACAACAAACAGCACCACCAGCCGAAAGACAACATCTTAGCAGGAGGCAGCATTTCAGCAACATGGTGGAACAGTATGTGTGCACACACCCACACGTACTGACTGATGGGTCTGCCCCATTCAACTTCTGGGTCTCCAAATTGGCCACATGGTCTGAACTTGCCGTTTATGCCTTGGAGGTTTGTCTGAACGTGTGTTTAGCACGGCAGGGGGTGTTATCACAGACAAGCACAGCCGCCTGTCCACAGCCAACGTGGACAAGCTAACGTTTATTAAAATGAACCAGGCATGGATCCCACAAGACTTGTCTGTACCTTGTGTAGAATAGACATTTAGACCGGACTCACACAGCCATTCGTATACTTGTTTTTTGAATATGCCTCAATACTTTGGGGGCTACCCCATTTATAAACAAAAAAAAACAAAATAGTGTTGGCTACCTCCTCCTACTCCTCCATCACCGCCACTTCCACCTACACTGCCACGGTCACGGCCTAGTCAAGCTCCTACTCCACATCCACCCCCCCTTCCCTTTTTTTTATTTGATTTTACTTTATTTTCCCTATCCCCATTTTTTTGTAGGGCACTTGCCCTACTCTTACCCCATTTTACTTCCTTTTGCAGTCCTCTAGCACTTGCCAGGACTTTGTTACAGCCATTTTTGTGATGAAAAGTTTGGGTCCCCATTGACTTCATTGGGGTTCGGGGTCCGGGATAAAGTTCGGGTCGAGTTCGGTGCCGAACCCGGACTTTTTCCCGAAGTGCGGCCGAACCCACCGAACCCGGGGTTCGATCAACTCCAATGTTGAGTTATTCACTTTCAGGTCATCACAAAGGACAAGGAGGCACTCTTTACCTCTAGAGGAAAAAAGATTTCATCTCAAAATACTGAAAGGTTTCTTCACAGTTAGAGCTGTGAAAATGTGGAATAGACTCCCTTCAGAGGTGGTTCTGGCCAGCACAGTAGATTGCTTTTAAAAAAGGGCTGGATTCCTTCCTTAATGTAAATAATATAACTGGGTAATAACATTTTTACGAAAATTCAATTGCCTCTTGGGGGATCAGAAAGGAATTTTTCCCCCTCTATATCAAATTGGATCATGCTTTGCTGGGGTTTTTTGCCTTCCTCTGGATCAACTGTGGGTGAAGGACTGTGTATATGGGATTGTATGGTTATATATAATTTTTCTTTTTTTTTTATTGGTTGAACTAGATGGACTTGTGTTTTTTTTCAACCTGGCTAACTATGTAACTATGTAGCTAAAGAGGAGTCAAATAAATATATGCTACCAGAACTAAGGAATGACTTGTCTGATAATCTTAGAGAACCAGGAAAAATTTAGATTTTACGAGCCATTCACAGCATGTTCCCAAGAGGGGTGTCTGGGCACGCAGGAGGCTTGACCGGTCTTTTGTTATGAATAAATCCAAAAGCTCCCTAGATACATATCCTTAATCCCCTTTAGGACCGACCCTATAGATCCTATAATTATAATTATATGCAATGTCATAATCAGTCATTTACAACTTTTTCTATTACTACTAGGGTTGTCCTGATACCACTTTTTAAGACTGTGTCAGTAGTTTTTTATTTTAATTTTATTTGGTTTTTACAATTTTATTTTTTACAATTTATTTTTTTATTATTTTTTACAGTTTATTTTTTTTGTTATTTTTTTTTTTTTACATTGCTTCCTTTTTTTGGGGGGGGGGGGGGGATCGGAGGAACATGGTCGGAATCAGAGGGGACCAGAGGAATTCAGAGGGGGGATCAGAGGGGACCAGAGGAACACGGGTGGAATCCGAGGGGACCGGAGGAGCACAGAGAGGGATCAGAAGGGATTGGAGGAACAAGGAGGGGATCAGAGGGGACTGGAGGAACACAGAGGGGAATCAGAAGGGACCAGAGGAACACAGAGGGAATCAGAGGGGACCGGAGGAGCCCGGAGGGGGATCAGAAGGGATCGGAGGAACATGGAGGGGATCAGAGGAACATGGAGGGGATCAGAGGGGTCCGGAGGAACACAGAGGGGTATCAGAGGGGACCGGAGGAACACGGAGGGGGATCAGAGGGGACCGGAGGAACACGGAGGGGGATCAGAGGGGACCGGAGGAGCATAGAGGGGGATCAGAGGGGACCGAAGGAGCACGGAAGAGAGCAGAGGGGGATCGGAGGAGAACGGAGGGGAATGGAGCACAGAGGGGGATCGGAGGAGGATACAAGGGACAGTCAGTGGGCGATCTGTGTGGCGGGGGGAGTTACAATCACTGATCTCCCTGTATACATTTCATTAATGCAGCTGAAAGCCGCGGAAGGAGAAGCGGCTTTCAGCTGCATTAATGAAATGTATACAGGGAGATCGGTGATTGGAACCCCCCCCAGCACCGCACTGATCATCCCTGACTGCCCAAGTATCGGATCAAGCATCACAGCATTTTGCCTGAGTACAAGTACTCGGGAAAATGCTCGGTATCGGCACTGATACCAATACTGGTATCTGTATCGGGACAGCTCTAATTGCTACTGTTGTTTTCTATAATGTCTGACTCTATAATTTATGTAACTACTTAAAATATTTTTTTTACTACTTTTCCTTGTACAAATCTGACACTAATTGACACTTTTTGGGGACCAGTGACACCAATACAGTGATCAGTGCTAAAAAAATGCACTGACACTGTATAAATGACACTGGCAGGGAAGGGGTTATCAGCAGGGGCAATCAAAGGGTTAACTGTGTTCCTTGGGTGTGCTTTCTTACTGTGTGGGGGGTGGACTCACTCGAGGAAGAGACACATCTGTGTTCCTGAGCAAGAATCACAGATCTCTCTCTCCCTCGCTGACAGAATGACGGTCTGCCTTGATTACTTGTCTGTCATTCCTCTGAATAATCGCGGGTGGCCAGCGGCCATCGTGGCTACCAGACCCACTGTGTCCAATCACAGCGGGAGTGAGGCTTCAGGGGTGCATGCGTGCCCCCCAGGGCTGATGGAAGAGGTCACATACAGGTACGTAATTTTGCGCTAAAGGGCTGCCCTACTGCAGTAGGGTGGTCCAAAAAAATTGTTAATTATGGTCCGGGAACTGGAAGTGACGTTAGATGTCACTCCGGTCCTCCAAGGGCATAGAGAAGAGCGGCGGCTATCTTGGCCTCACTTGTCTTTCTGCCCAGCTAACAGCCACATTGGATTGTTCTCGGGCTTTACCGCTGGGCCTGGTAAGCCCGGGAATGACAGGGAAGTGTTGTGGGAGCACCCTTCCCACTGCTTCTAAAAGTGATCCTGCGGCAAATGTGCCAGAGGGACCACTTTCAGGGGAGGGCTGGGCCAGGGGGCAGGGTGGCAATTGCCCCCCAGGCCACCCTACCTTACATTCAAAATGGCTGATGGCCGCTTGCCCGCTCACACTTTTTTCTTCTTGTGGAGGAAGGAAGCAGGGGCCAGGGGCGCAGCCACCAACTAACTGCAGGCAAAGGGAGAGGGGGGGCTGCATTGATGGGCACTGGTGAGGCTGCATTGATGGGCACTGATGAGGCTAAGCTGATAGGCACTGATGAGCTGCATTGCAGCATTATTTTTGTTAAACCTTCTTTGTTGCTATTGACATTAAATTATGTTACCACATTGTATCACAATTTTCTTGCTTCATAACATCAATATCCGTTCTAAAACCAGGTGGGCATGGATAGTGAGCTGATTCAGTGGTTCAATGGGCCACTTGACTGGACTTGCCCCCCAGGCCTAAGGCTGACAGCCCTCCCCTGACCACTTTTATCTAACAGAGAATCAGCCATAGTAAAAAACAATACCGAGTTTATGGCAGCTATAACACTGGTATTTAACCACTTGCCGACCACGTAACGCCAATATACGGCGACAAGGTGGCAGGATAGCGCAGATCGCCATCTATAAACGGTGATCGGTGGGGTCGGGCAGACTCGATGCCCGCAATCGCCTGTAAGCTCTATTTGGGGGAAAAAAGGACGTTTTTCATTTAGGTACCATGTCGCATGACCGCGCAATTGTCAGTTAAAGCAACGCAGTGCTGAATCGCAAAAAGTGCTCTGGTCAGGAAGTGGGTAAATTCTTCAGGGGCTGAAATGGTTAACATCAAAATAATGGCGTATTTTTACTATTGACTCGACCTAAAAATTAAAAATCTACTCTGCTTTTGCATCATCACTTACAAGTAAATCTAAGAAGGATATTGTGCTAAGAGCCGTGAAGAGGTGAGAGGTTGGAGGGTATAATGTTCCATGGGAATGTGAGCCTGTGTGGCAGAGGACCAAGGCTCCTTTACCTGTCTGACAGGTAACAATTACAGAGTAATAGCTGGAATGTGTTTGCGAAGGCCCAACACCCAGTACTTGGTTTACATGGAGGGCAGGTGTGGGCTACAAAGGCTGAAATCGGTACATACATGCATAGCATTCCAAGAAGCAATTGTCTTTGAACACACAAGAATAGCTGCAGGGAAAAAGGCTGGGTGGAAACATAGGAAGCGCATGACATTCTATATATACTGTGTATTCCGTATCCTTTATATAGGTAGAACCTATAGCAAAATATCTCTCGTCTCTTAAAAAGGAACTCCAAAACTCATTATCTGGTAATAAATATGCAAACTGGGTTTTTTTATGCTATGTTTATATTTGGTTTCAGATCGGAATGTTCCATCATAGGTCGGGAACAGGAAAAAAAGCTTATGTCATACAGTGTCTGTTGGTTTTGGACACCGGGTAGCCATTTTACACAATCTAGTTCATGCTAACGATAGCAGCTTCGCACTGTTCCCTTCTGCTGATTAGGAAATAGTTCCCATTCTCTGATGGGTGCAATGACAGCTATAGTATAAACGCTACAAAATTTGATATGTACATAGCCTGGGATTCCAATGAGTTCATCCTGATAAGATTTCCCCTTTAACTCTGAGGATAGCTTTAGATATTTTTTAATGACATTTAAAGTATTACTAAACCCAGGACCCTGCAGTCACTATATCTGGTCTCCCACAGTATACATGTAGCACTGCTTCCTTGAGGGTTGCTTAAAAATTCAATTCCCCCTTGGCCCTCCACCACCCCTAACACACTGGGTTCACTCATATTGCAAGATCCCATTAAAGTTAGCACCCTTGTAGTAATGTACACCGCACCAAAATTTGAGTTTAAAGTATTTACTTATCTTGTATGTTATATGAAAGGGTGATGTTTGAAAAAGGTCACAACTCAATAGGCAACAATTAACAATGTTAGATGAATCAGAGCCTCAAAACTTTACACTTTACACAACTTTAGAAAACTTTACACAAAGATTAACCTTGATCATTTTAATGAGTAAAAAGGGGCAGTCACTTAAACAGTATTCACCACTCAATAGGCAACAATTAACAATGTTAGATGAATCAGAGCCTCAAAACTTTACACTTTACACAACTTTAGAAAACTTTACACAAAGATTAACCTTGATCATTTTAATGAGTAAAAAGGGGCAGTCACTTAAACAGTATTCACCACTCAATAGGCAACAATTAACAATGTTAGATGAATCAGAGCCTCAAAACTTTACACTTTACACAACTTTAGAAAACTTTACACAAAGATTAACCTTGATCATTTTAATGAGTAAAAAGGGGCAGTCACTTAAACAGTATTCACCACTCCCTGCTACTCACCAGCAATTGTAATGTGTGCAACAATAGAATTCTTCCAATTGAGATTAATCATCTACCGTTGGTTCACTTACGGACAAAATAGCTATGTATTGTTTACAGTGAATAAATATAAAGTGTTGATTATTCTAAAAAATGGGTGAACCCCGGGTAAATCGATACCACTCAATGGAATGCAGAGAAAACTGTATCAATCAATGAAATCCAGAGAAAACTGTATCACTCAATGAAATGCAGAGAAAACTGTATCACTCAATGAAAGGCAGATAAAACTGTACCACTCAATAACAGCACTGTGTCCTCTAATCACTGAGATGAGGCACAAAAGAGGTTAAACTTCACAGAATTCAACAACCTTCCCAGTGATCACTGACTTGTAGAATAAACTGACAACTAACCGCAATCCAGTGCAGTTATTGACTGTAATCCAAAATGCAATTAAGATGTTCCTTTAGAGGACTGTAGGGTCAGAATAAGTACTCTTATGGGAGGGCCTAGACCCACTCACCAGACCAGGTAATGACTACAGTAAACGGTCCGGCTGCACAGATGATGATGATGGTGCTGGAACTGATGGTACACACTTGCTCTTTGCTCCTGGGGAAAACGGCCTCCACTGAACTCCTTGGAGCTCTCCCTGATCGATCGATGTGGCTGCTTCTCTGGAACGGGCTCAGGTGACAGTAAGCTGGATATGCAGATCACCCACCGGATTGCTATAGCACTGCAGTTCGCTGGGACACTGTAAAAATTCAGCCTGCTGGATCACTGGAAGTAGATCGCGATCCCACTGTAAAAGCACACAGGGTCCTTGCTGATCGATCACGCCCTCCAAAGAGACTACGACAAGCTCCTCCATTGTAAAATAATAAAAAGAGGGCACACCAGCCTTGCGCATTTCCCAAGTAAATTTGTTAAAACCAAAGGAAAAATTTATACTCACAAGCAAAGGTGAAAATGGCTCTGGAAATTGGCTCTGATCGCCCCTAGAAACGCATCAGCCTTTCATAGGGTCCTTGTCAGGAACGGTTTAACCTGTTGGTGGCACTGTAGCTTCCAGACCTATGGGCTGCAGTTCCGGTGTCCACCAATGGGTGTCCCTCAGCAGTCGGAGGCTGATGGTTGGTAAAGATTTCACCTGCTGGTGGTGCTGCAGTTCCGGTGTCCACCAGCAGGTGTCTCTCAGCAGTCAGGTGCTGACATTATCCCCTGCAATCAGGCATCACCTGATGCTGATTGCAGGAAGCATATTTAAACCTGGTTAATACTGTGATTCTTTGCCTTGATATTGTCTCCTTGTGCCCCTGATCTGCGTTCCTGTGTTCCTGTAGTCCTGAAGCCTGTTTCCCGTCTCCTGTCCCTGGACTCTGACCCTGATCCTGCAGCCTGATCCCTTCCTACCCGCTCAGTCTGGCTCCTGACTCCCTTTTTCTGTCTTGTCTGTTCCCAGCTCCCCCCTGCTTGATCTCCTGTGTATGACCCTGGCTCTGGCACGTTTACAATTTGGTTATCCCTTGCGCTGTACTTATTGGATTTAGTCTGTTATTTATTGTGTGTTCACTGTTGGTTATTTACTGGTTGTTTTTCACTATTCACTATATTGGAGGTGCGTTTTCTTGTTGTTCATTTATCATTTAATAAATCATATTATTTACATTTTACCTGTGTCTAGTACACTCTATTGCAGTCCACACATTTCTGGTCACACCGGTCCCTGACAGTCCTCTGGCGTGCTGGACACTGCCTTGATGACTGGGTCGCTGTTGGTCCTTTGCGGACTCTGATATGCTTTTATTTTCACCTTTGTGAGTATAAATTTTTCTCAATGCCAGAGAAGCGTA
The DNA here is from genome assembly GCA_018402905.1 of Glandirana rugosa. NCBI lineage: Eukaryota > Metazoa > Chordata > Amphibia > Anura > Ranidae > Glandirana > Glandirana rugosa. Next base: position 839,072 of record BLSH010016052.1, on the reverse strand, counting down.
GTTGGACTCCTGGCTACACTCTCCCTCCACTGAAAACATTTGGTCCCCAAATACTCAGGGCTTGGTAACCTAAAACACAAGGTTAATTTAATCTAACTTTCAGTTAAATTCAACAAATACTGACAAACATCTGGGTTCTGTTGAAACCACCTATACACATTTTCATGTTCATAATCAGTTTTCTAACAGGCCAGGGCAAAAGCCGTGTCCCACCCAATAGTGTCAGGGGTTACATGGAGAACACTCCCAGTTGAATTCTACATAACAAGGGCTGAAGTAGAACCGGTTCTTTGATTTGTAGGAATCAGTCTATCAGAACTTTCTCCCAGGGTGTCATAAGTCAATCTTCTGTGTGGGTGGATGTTTCTTTGAAGACGAATAGGTGAATTAGAGTGCAAATGAGAAGTGGTGCTCTCTTGAAGATTACTCAATAAAGGAGATGCTTTATCAATTTTCAACTCAGCGTGGGAGATAACTTCTGTGTCAGAAGCAAAGGTATTGTCTTTCTGCAGTTCACATGAAGAAGTGGCTTGCTGATTATAATCTTCCTTCAACTGAGGATTCAAAGTGGAACCTTCTATAGAAATGGCCCGGGAGGGCATATCATCTTTAAGAAGGCAATTCATCTCATTTAACACGTTAGCAATGGAATTCTCACTCGGCTCTCCGATACATGCGGGCACAGGAATATAGTCATCATTAAAACAAATTCGATCTCCTTGCTCCAAAGTAATAAAAGGTAAAAAGTCAGGATGATCTTAAGCCCCCATTCCTTGACTAGGTGATTGGCTCGGTGGAATTGAACGGTTTCTCTCAGGCAATTGGACGGTATGTTTCATAAAAGGGGGCGAGACTTTGGGATTGGCTTGATCCGCTGACCTGAAGGAATATTCTTTCCTGCTAACAACAGGGAAATCGTTTTCTGTAGCCTGAAAGACTTTGGTGATCTGCTGGCTTCGGTGGGCGACTTGGACCTGTGATACCAGGGTTGGACCTCTTTGTCAGTGATGATTACAGGGTCCCACATCCAGGATGGTATCACATCCTCATCCTCACTCTCTTCAGAGACTGATTTAATGTCCTTAACAGGAGGTTTCAGTCGAGATCGTGTATAAGGAGGGCTTGGATCCTCCAAAGGAGCATCTAAAATAGGAGGCATCCTAACTGCATCAGAAAGGGGAAGCAAATGCCACATTTTCAAAGGACCATCTTGACCTTCAGGCCTGATCTGATATACAAGCAAGCCAGGCAGCTGCTTACAGATAATATAGGGATGAGGCCTCCACCCAGGCACACCTACATTTTTTAACAGTACCCTATCTCCTAGCTGAAGCTACTGAACTCTCACACAAAGATCAAAATTCCTTTTGTTTCTTGCTTCTCAGGTGGTAGCATGTTGTCTAGCAACCTCATATGCTTGCTTCAAATTCTTCCTCAACCGATCTACATAACCTTAGTGAGATGTCAACAAGATGTCATCAGCAGATGTTCCAAAGACCAAGTCAATTGGCAACCTAGCCTCCCATCCGAACATGAGACGGTAGGGTGAATACCCAGTTGCATTGCTCACGGTGCTGTTGTAAGTATGTACTAAGGTAGCAAGACGATTTACCCAATTCTGCTTCTTCTCAGAAGGCAGGGTGCCTAGCATATTTAACAGAATTTGATTAAATTGTTCAGGCTGAGGATCTCCTTGAGGATGATGTGGTGTAGTACGTGACTTCTTAATGCCCAAAGACTTGCACAGCTGCTGTATAAGTTTACTTTCAAAGTCTCTCCCTTGATCAGAGTGCATTTGAACCAGCAGCCCATAATGGACAAATAATTTTTCCACCAACACCCTGGCTACTGTAGTGGCCTGTTGTTCCTTGGTAGAGTAGGCTTGTGCATATCTGGTAAAGTGGTGAGTTGCCACTAATATTTTGCTTCTCCCACCTGTATCTGGTTCCAGACACAAGAAGTCAATACATACTAGGTCTAAAGGGCCCGGCTCTATAGGGGCAGCACGGGTTGGTAGGGTCTTTCTCTGCATACAAGATAGACAGGAGCGGCAGTAGTCTTCTACCTCCCTTGTCATATCTGGCCAATATAATCTAACTTTTATTAACTGGAAAGTCCTTTCTATGCCCAGATGTCCATGTTAATCATGTAAAGAGCTGTGATAAATGCAGCTGCCAAGTTTCCTCTGACCCCTCACTAGGACCTCGCCTATGGAGTAATCCATCTTTCAGCTGTAGCCGATTCCATTCACGATACAGTATTCTGGCCTGCCTAATAGCACTCTTCAGTAGTATTTCAGGGTCTTGTTGAGCCAAGGCCTGCAAAGCCACATGACAGAGAGGATCCTGTTCTTGGTCGATCTTGATCTCCTTTTTAGTCAACCGAGGAAGCCCCTCACTCCTCACTTGAGTCAGTCCACAATAGGATAGTGGTATCCCTGCTGGCGAAACTCCTATGTATTCAGCTCTGACCCCTCCTTTTAGGCGATGCACCAATCCTTTGCATAGGGCTTGAATCCATCAGCTGGCACAAAAGTCCACTCTTGAGACTTCTGGTCCTGATGATATGGCTGGCAGGACAGGGCATCTGCATCTCTATTTCCAGCACCGGGCCGATATTTAAGACTGAATTGAAATCCAGCCAATGCAGCCAACCATCTGTGCCCCATGGCATCCAGCTTTGCAGTTGTCAGCAAATAGATCAATGGATTATTGTCAGTTTTGACGACAAATTGCGCTCCATACAGGTAATCTTTGAATTTGTCTATAACTGCCCACTTCAAGGCCAGGAATTCCAACTTATGAGCCGGATAACTTCTTTCAGAGGGGATAAGACTTCGGTTCTCATAAGCCACTGGCCGAAGATGACCACCTTGTTCTTGATAGAAGATTCCTCCCAATCCATCCCGGCTGGCATCTACATGATGCTCGTATGGCTTAGAAGGGTCGGTATACCCTAGGACTGGGGCCTCGGTTAAGCTGGTTTTTAATCTTCGGTAGGCTTCTTCACACAAGCGAGTCCACTGACCACAGATGGACTCCTTCTTCCCTCTTTGACCCAACTTCTTCTCTTTAATATACTGCCCTCTTCTCCAGCAGTCACCTGCAACAATTCGTTAAGGGGCTTGGCTATCTTGGCATAATTAGCCACAAACCTCCGATAGTACGAGCAGAACCTTAGGAAGGATCTCAGTTTTGTCACAGTTTCCGGTCGTGGCCATGCAGTGACCACTTCCAACTTTTTCGGGTTGGTCGCCACTCCATTGACCGACACCACATGCCCCAGATAGGTGACCGAGGTATGACAGAACTGGCATTTCTCTAGGGATAACTTTAATCCCTCTTCATGAAGCCTCTCGAACACTTTTTCCAGCCGCGCCTCATGCTCTTCCAGGGTTCTTCCAAACACTATGATGTCATCAATATATACCAGGACTTCCAGCAAATGAATGCCTCCCAATGTTCTGTCCATCAATCTTTGAAAGGTAGCTGGAGCCCCACTGAGTCCTTGCGGCATTCTGTTGAATTCAATGCTTGAGGTGATTATAGCCGTATTAGTGCAATTGCAATAGAGAATTGATACATTTTTTATTTGCATTAACATACAATTTTTCAGGACAAGCTTTTGGGGTGTGACCCCTTTTTAAAGGTTCAAGCAGTACTCAAACAGTACCCCAAAGAACAAATGAAAGCTGTCTTCTCCTTGTCCTCTGTGCACATCTGATAGTACCCACTCTTCATATCCGGCACACTAAACCATTTAGCTCCAGCCTTTAGCTCCAACCAACGCCGTAAAGCGTCTTCAATCCTTGGAGTGGTATATTGATCGGGAATTGTTCTCCATTTGAGGGTCCGGTAATCTATGCACATTCTTAACCACTTGTCGACCGCAGTTTGACGGTGACAGAGTGGCTCGTTATCGCAAACCACCGTCATACAATGGTGGCTGCGATAACTAGTGCTGTGAGTGCTGTGAGCGCGGAGCGGGTGCGGTGGACTCGATCGCTGCCGGCTACCCGTGATGGCCCCCCTCGCACTGAAAGAATGGAGGTCCGTGTATGTAAACACGGATCTCTGTTCTGTTAGAGGGGGAAGAGTGATGATCACAGGCTTCCTGTATATGGAAGCCGTGATCATCCCCTTTCCCCAGCTAGGGCAGCCCACATACAGTTAGAACACGCCCAGGGAACACAGTTAACCCTTAGAGCGCCCCCTGCAGGTTAACCCCTTCACTGCCAATGGCATTTACACAGTAATCAGTGCAGTTTTATAGCACTGATCGCTGTATAAATGCCAATGGTCCCAAAAAAGTGCCAAAATGGTCCGACAGTACCGCTAAAAATCGCAGATCGCCGCCATTACTAGTAAAAATTTTTAAAAAACCCAGAAATTAATTCTCATCGTCCGTAAATGCGGCAACTTTTGCTCAAACCAATCAATAAACGCCAAATGCGATTTTTTTTTACCAAAAATATGAGGAAGAATATCAGCAAAACCGATGGAAAAAAATGGGGTTTTTTTTGGATTTGTATTTTAGCAAAAAGTAAGAAATTCTTTTTTTTTGCAAAATTGTCCCTTTTCTTTTTTTTATAGCGGCGATCAGAAATGACGCAGAGGGGATCAAATACCACCAAAAGAAAGCTCTATTTGTGGGGGGAAAAAAAGGACACAAATTTTGTTTGGGTACAACGTCGCACGACCGCGCAATTGTCAGTTAAAGCGTCGCAGTGCTGAATTGCAAAAAGTGCTCTGGTCCTAAAGTGTGAAATCCTTCTGGGGCAGAAGTGGTTAAGGTTCCATTCTTCTTCCGCACCACGACAATTGGTGAGGCATACGGACTTCTGGACTCTTGAATCACTCCAGACCTTTTTAATTTTGCCAACTGCTTTCTCAAATATTCTAAATCACTGAGAGGGATCCTCTGGGCCCTTTCCCTGAATGGCTTTTCTTCCTGTAGTCGTATCCGGTGATGAGCACTTTTAGCGCATCCCATGTCGAAATCATCACTAGCAAAGATGTTTCCCACCTACATAGTTGAGACTTCATCCTTTCTCTCCATACAGGAGGCAAGCCAGCAACACACTCTTCCATCTCCTTCCTCAAACTTTGCAAGCTCTTCTCCTTCCATTCTTGCTCAGTCATCACCGGAGTTGCTGCGCTCTCCTGGCCCACAGACATCCTTGCCTTCAGGATCACAGGACGGCCAGAGACATTCTGCGGGCTAATAGGCACTTTCTTCTTATTCCTCAGCAGAGCCTTCGTGGGTACTATCTCAGGAACCATGGCCAAGCCTGCAGCTTCAGTTTGCGCATCTGTATCCAGCACTACAAAAGGCTCAGGATGATCCCAGGCCAGCTTTACAGTAGCCTTCAAACAGATGACTTCCCCAGGCTGAATCACAGTCTCTCTCATATCTAATTTCCACAAACAACCTACCCCATGTGCTGGAGCTCTCTTTTCCTGGATCACTTGCTGATAAGTTTGATACAGAGTGGAGTAAATTTCCTCAAGTACAGTTCCATCTTGCCCGACCACTTTATCCAACAGTCTTCATACCAATTCGCTATTAGTCCTGATTATCATGGAGTTGTGCTCAGCTCCGGATGGTCTTGGACACACCAGGGCTAGAGTATCAAAGGTCTCCACCCTCCCAGTGGCAGCTGGCCCAAAGGAGATCCTTATGGGAATATACCCATCATATGGAAATCAGTTGGTCCCAAGTCCCCAAATTTCCAACTCTTCCAACTTGTCCAATGGGACATGCTTCAAATACTGATTGTAGAAATCTCGGTAAAGAAGGATGACTTGAGCTCTGGTGTCTAACAGAGCTCCGGTGTAGATACCTTTCACTTGCACTGAAACAATAGGAGATGTGCCTACTAACTTCTCTTGTAAAGTACCTTTATTTCTCTCATTGGGATTAACTCTGGCCCTAGAGATTGACCCAGTATTGACTCCCTGTACCTGGCCCTCAGACCCCGGTGATGGGTTAGGTACTTTCTCCTTCCTGGGACTTCTCTTCTTTGGACTTTGCTTCTTTGGACTTTGCTTCTTGGAGCTCTGATTCTTCAGGTTCTCAGCTGGCTCATTCACTGAGACCCCCTGACATTTCCCGCCTTCTGGGTAGCCAAGATCTGTTGTAATGCTTTCAATAATTCTGCCATGAAATTAAACTCCACGTCTCTCTTTGGGCACTGCCTCCTGAAGTGACCAGACTCCCAACACTTAAAACACTTTCTAGGGTCATTCCTATCCATCTGAGTAGTAACTTGAGCTTCCATGACTCTCAACATGTTTGCTGTAATTGATCTTGAGCTTGAGCCACCTGTGTTAGCAGCTTAACTGGAGACTCTTCAGGCGTTGGTGAGGACACGGGAATTCTAATGCTCTCTCCCCACTCTGAACCCTCCTCACTGTCGACCTCGAGTGATCCTGACTCGATTTGAAGTTGTTGGGCTGACACCTTTCCAGCTTTTGGGGTAACATTCGCCACTCCGGAAGACCCTTGATTCATCTCATTCAGCAAGGCCTCCTCTTCTCTGACCATCTTCATCAATTCAGGTTATGTGGGTGCAACCTGTATTCCTTTTAACAATAATCGTAGTACAATAGGGTGATTAGGCCTTGCTCCTTGTAGAACCCTCTCCCATCTCACTTTGTCAGCTTCTTCTGGGTCAATTCCTTTTTTTAGAATGATTTTATGCAGAACTCAATCCACTCTAACAACATATGCGGATAACTTCTCCCCTCTGGCCTGGTGGGTATGGTCAAATTTGTACATCAAATCACGAATCGTCTCCACTCTTCCATAAACTGCACACAGCACTTCAATATAGTCCATAGCCACACACTCTGGCTTCCCTCTCTTTAAGCTTCGGATTACATCCACAGCCGGACACCGCAGGCTTTCACTTATTCGTTGCCTTTTTACAGCTTCAGGCACATTCCAATCTTCCACTGGTTGAATAGCCTGATCCATCCAACTGTCAAATTCTTCCTCCCCTTCAGGAGTGGGTGTGCAACCAGAGAAATATTGCAGCTTTCGATAACCCTGGTGGGCCGTAATGTTATTGCACTTAATCAGGCTTTCTACTAGCCGACTCATGTCCAGGTAAAAAGATGCTGGTGGCATTCCCTTGATAGCAGTCTTGACTCCCTTTTCCTCTGTGTCAGACTTCACTGTTGCACATTGAGATTCCTCCTGTTCTGACCCTTCTGCCATATGTAGAGTTATAATATGAGCCTCCAATCCTTCTGTCAAGGTCACAACCTTCTCCTGGAGGCCTGCTGGAACACTTTCCAGCCGTTCCACTAAAGCATAGGTGTTTTCCTCCTCATACTCTGTCTTCAGATCCACGACATAGGACCCCTGTTTTGGAAAGACCCCCCTCAGCATCAGTCGCACATCCCATTCAGTCCACCCCACTTTGGGTAGCTTCAAGACACTGGATGTCTCTAGCTGACTCCCTTCTTCCTGGGCCCACTTAGTGGTGGCAACTGAGTCCATCTGGTCCTGGGGGGTTCTTCAGACCCTCTGGGGTTCACCGTAGGGGAATCCTGGACGAGCCCCCAAATGTAGCGCTGCCCCCTTGAGGGTTTCTTAAAAATTCAATTTCGCCTTGGCCCTCCTCACTCTGAGAGTCCTCCACCACCCCTGACACACTGAGTTCACTCATATTGCAAGATTCCATTAAAGTTAGCACCCTTGTAGAAATGGACACCGCACCAAAATTTGAGTTGAAAATATTTACTTATTTCGTATTTTATATGAAAGGGTGACATTTGAAAAAACTCAATAGGCAACAATTAACAATGTTAGATGAATCAGAGGCTCAAAACTTTACACAACTTTAGAAAACTTTACACAAGGATTAACCTTGATAATTTTGAAGGGGCAGTCACTTAAACAGTATTCACCACTCCCTGCTACTCACCAGCAATTGTAATATGTGCAACAATAGAATTCCTCCAATTGAGTTTAATCAACTACCGTTGGTCCACTTGTGGACAATATAACTATGTATTGCTTTCAATGAATCAATATAAAGTCTTGAGTATCCTAAAAAATGGATGAACCCCGGGTAAATTGATACCACTCAATGGAATGCAGAAAAAATTGTATCACTCAATGAAATGCAGAGAAAACTGTATCACTCAATGAAAGGCAGATAAAACTGCATCACTCAATAACAGCTCAGCTCAATATTAATGCAACTATAGTAAACAGTAGTAATGATCTATCTAAATCCTCCTGCTCTAATTCCGAGACTTCTTAAGGGGGGTGAAATAGCACTGAATAAACAGCCCTGAGTCTGAGGTGGGGGGGATGAGAAGCTGTGTTTGTAGCAATCCTTTATTATATATAAGCACTGTGTCCTCTAATCGCTGAGATGAGGAACAAAAGAGGTTAAACTTCTCTGAATTCAACAACCTTCCCAGTGATCACTGACTTGTAGGATAAACTGACAACCAATAGCAACCCAGTGCAGTTATTGACTGTAATCCAAAGTGCAATTAAGATGTTCCTTTGAAGGAGGACTGCAGGGACAGAATAAGTACTCGTATGGATGGGCCTAGACCCGCTCACCAAACCAGGTAATGACTGCAGTAGATGGTCTGGATGCACAGATGATGATGATGACACTGGAACCGATGGTACACACTCGCTCTTTGCTCCTTGTCAAAACTGACTCCACTGAACTCCTTGCAGCTCTCCCTGATTGATAGATGCGGCTGCTGCTATGACTTCTGCTGCTCTGGAACAGGCTCAGATGACAGTAAGATGGCTCTGCAGATCACCCACTGGAACACTGTAGCACCGCAGCTCGCTGAGACACTGTAAAAATTCAGCCTGCTGGATCACTGGAAGTAGGCCACAGGCCGCGATCCTGCTGTAAAAGCACACAGGGTCCTTGCTAATCAATCATGCCATCCAAAGAGACTGCAAAAAACTCCTCCCTTGACTTAAATAAGTTCTCCCACAAAGCACTGTTTCTCCCAAGAGCACTCTCTGCAGCACACCCCCCCCAAAGAAAAAAACTCTCTAGCTATACACACCAAACTGAGCATGTGCAAGCTGTCCCCAAGGCCCTGCTCTATCAGCAGATGGATTAAAGCGTATTTCCACTAAATTTTGTGTTTATTAAAAGTCAGCAGCTACAAAAAAAAATGACATGCCAAATGTGGCATGTCATGGGGTTAGGAGTCCTTAAAGTGGAAGTTCAACTTTTGGGTGGAACTCCACTTTAAGGACATTGGAAGAAGGGGGGGGGGATCACAGAAGACAGGATCAAACAGCCTTTTTTACACAATACACAGGATGAACCCCTTAGGTTCCACAATGAGTATAACAAGCATGATTTACTGCATATACAGACTGATTTTACTGTTGTGGGTTTAGTAACACTTTAAACAGTTGCCGACCGCCTGCTGTGGCTTGACGGCGGCAACTTGGCTCGATATCACAAACCGCCTTCACCTGTGTTCCAGGGGAGCCAGGGAGTGGGTAGGGCAGACTCGATGTCTGTTGGCTACCCGCGATCACTCTCCCACAGTGACAGAACGAGGGTCCGTGTATGTAAACACACGGATCTCCATTCTGACAGGGGTAAGGAATGTGATCATAGGCTCCCTGTATATGGGAGCCACGATCACTCTTCTCCCACACTCAGCCCAACCCCCCTACAGTTATTAAAACACACAGGGAACACAGTTAACCCTTAGAGCGCCCACTGCAGGTTAACCCCTTCCCTGCCAGTGACATTTATACAGTAATCAGTGCATTTTCATAGCACTGATCGCTGTATAAATGCCAATGGTCCCAAAAAAAGTGTCAAAATGGTCCAACATGGCCGCCGCAATATCGCAGTCCCGCTAAAAATTGCAAATCGCCGCTATTACTAGTAAAAAAAATAAATAAATAAAAACCCCATAAATTAATTCTCATCATTCGTAACTGCGGCAACTTTTGCGCAAATCAGTCAATATACGCCGATTGCGATTTTTTTTTACCAAAAATATGAGGAAGAATGGAATTTTTTTTTTTCGGATTGGTATTTTAGCATAAAGTAAGGAATATTGTGTTTTTTTTTTGTAAAATTGTCGCTCTTTGATCAAATACCACCAAAAGAAAGCTCTATTTGTGGGGAAAAAAAGGACGCAAATTTAATTTAGGGTACAAGGTCGCACGACCGCGCAATTGTCAAAGTAACGCAGTGCTGAATCGCAAAAAGTGCTCTGGTCCTAAAGTGGGATATCCTTCCGGGGCTGAAGTTGACAGTTTTTATTCACATTTTTTTAGTTGCAGAACCAAGCCTTCCTCTTGTCCCTTTTCCCACAGTCATACCCCCGGTGATCATGGTTTCCTTTGTACATACATAGAAATGATGCTGAATATTTGATTACCTTAGCAATAAAATATATGTATCTGGAAAAGAAAAAATCAAGCCAGATACATCAACAAACAGAGCACTGCAATAGTCAGAAATGTCATCCAACTCTCATTACAGTTGCATTACTATTTTGTGTACCCAAGAAATTGTTGCACAATGAATTGGCTGTGTCGAGTTGTTTTTAAAATTTTCAATACAAGATCTGAATACAAATTTTATTTCCAACTCACAGGGTCTGTGTATTACCAGGTTTACACTAATGGCCAAATGATCCGCAATGGATCGCTTTTGATATAACACCTCCTCACCGCCTGCTTTAACCCAGTTAATGCTGCACCAGCGCTCTTCAACTGAGTGCTTGAATGGGTCATTTTTGGTGGTGGTACTGCCCGTCAAGCACACCAGGGGGGATCATTTTTGCCGTGGCTGAGAAGCAAAGCATCATGGCCAGAGAATGTGTACAGCACCACCCAGTTGCCTCTGCAGCTAAGGAAGGTGGTAAAAGCATGGTGCAAGTGTACACAAGCCCTTAACAGCAAATTATAAGACAAGTTTCGTTCAGCTCAAGAACATAATTGTAATGAGATTGCAACGGGCCATTCCCGGAGTACTTGGCACAGCAGGGAAGTAACTCAGCATCAGAACTATACACACAGTGTTGGGAGGATCATTCTAGCAGCACACCGCCTGTGTAAGCACATTGTTTTCAGCATCATCTGCTACCATTACAGCAGACACAAGTCAAAAACATGTGGCCATGCAGTCAAAATTCACATGATCCAGTGCCAAGCTATCAAAGCTTAAGGGGTGAGAGGGATAGTGGATCTAGCTTTCGCTCTCACTCCCCAGATTTTCCTTTTACAATAACTATAGTATTTGGTGTACAGTTGTGCTCAGAAGTTTGCATCCTCTGGCAGAAATCATAAAATGTTGGCATTGATATTGAAAATATAACTTATCGTGAACCAAAAACTATATTCTATTTAAGGATAGTGGTCATATGAAGTCATTTATTATTCTTAAGTTGTTTGGCTCCTTTTAAATCATAATGGTAACAGAAATCACCCAAATGGCCCTGATCAAAAGTTTGCATACCCTGGAATGTTTGGCCTTGGCACAGACACACAAGGTGAAACACACAGGTTAAACTGGCAATTAAAGGTCTATTTTCCACATCTGTGTTTTTTTAAATTGCAATTAGTGTCTGTGTATAAATAGTCAATGAGTTTGTTAGCTTTCACATTGGATGCACTGAGCAGGCTAGATACTGAGCCATGGGGAGCAGAAAAGAGCAGTCAAAAGACCTGCATAAGAAGGTAATGGACCTTTTAAAAACATATCCAAAGCCTTGAATATGCCAGTCAGTACTGTTCAATCACTTATTAGGAAGTGGAAAATGCAGGGATCTCTTGATACCAGCCAGGTAGACCAAGAAAGATTGCAGCCACATCTGTCAAAAGAATTGTTTGGGATACAAAGAAAAACCCATAGGTAACCTCAGGAGAAATACAGGCTGTTCTGGAAAAAGATGATGTGGTTGTTTGAAGGAGCATGTGATGACAGTGTTGACAACCGTCTGTATTTTTACTGGCAGCCAGTAAAAAACAGGCACGTTTCTCCTGCCAGTAAATACCAGTGACAGAAAAAGGTTGCCAGTAAAAAATATGGCAGTAACGCTCAGCTTAGAGCTACGCCATCTGAGTGCCTGCTACAGTGTGTTTGGGTGACACCAGCGGGGGGTGGGTCTGGCAGAGGCAATGCCTGAGTGTGCCAGTAAATTTTGGGTGTCTTGTCAGTAATATTCAATCTGGTAGGCTGGCAACACTGTGTGACGATACTTGACTATGAGCTGCATGGTTGAGTTGCCAGAAAGAAGCTTTTACTGTGCAAGTGCAACAAAAAAAGTCAGGTTACAATATGCCCAACAACACCTTGACATGCCTCACAGCTTCTGGCACACTGTAATTTAGAGTGGCAAGACTAAAATAGAGCTTTAGGCCTCATGCACACAGGATGTTTTTGGACGTTTTTACAGCTGCAGTTTTTAGCTGCAGACGTTTTCATGCACACATAGGCTGTTATCAACTGTTTTTGGCTGGTGGCACTTTTGAGCTGTAAAAAAACCCCAAGACTAGTGGGTTCTGAGAGACGTTTTTCAGCTGTAAAAATGCTCAAACGCTCAAAGACGCGCCTCATCAACGTTTTTGGACGTTTTTGATCCATTGAAAAAAAAAAACACTAACGCAGAAAATCACTGGAAAACTTACTACAAAGCTACTGACGTTTTTACACCATTTTTTTAATGTCCTGCTGTGTGCATGGGGCCTAATGGTCGCAACCATGAGCTCTATGTTTGGAGAGGGGTCAACGAGGCCTATAGCGACAAGAATACCCCCCCCCCCCACTGTGAAGTGTGGTGGTGGCACGCTGATGTTTTGAGGGGGGATGTGAGCTCTAAAGGCTCAGGGAATCTTGTCAATCTTGATGGCTAGATGAATGCAGTATGTTATCAGGAAATGCTGGCAGACAATTTGTATTCTTCCGCATTAAAGCTGTGCATGGGACGCCCTTGGTCTTTCTGGCACGACAATGACCCTAAGTACAAGGCAGAGCTGACCGTCCAGTGGTTACAGCAGAAAAAGGTGAAAGTTCTGGAGTGGCCATCACAGTCTCCTGACCTTAACACCATGAGGCCACTCTGGGGAGATCTCAAACATGCGGTTCATGCAAGACGACCAAGGACTTTGCATGACCTGGTGGAATTTTGCCAAGAGGATCGGGCAGCTATACCACCTGCAAGAATTTGGAGCCTCATATACAATTATTACAAAAGAATGCATGTTGTCATTGATGCTAAAGGGTGCAATACACAGTATTAAGAACTAAGGGTATGCAGACTTTTGTACAAGGCTCATTTCATTCCGTTATGACCTACAGTTACAGAATATGAACCCCATAAGAAATAAAAGAAAACATGTTTTGCCTGCTCACTCACGCTTTCTTTAAAAATGGTACATACTATTACCAATTCTCCAAGGTTACGTAAACTTGTGAGCACAACTGTATGTGTTATACTCCCTGTGATGACCAATATTCAGCCCCTCTAATTTTTAACTTGAAGTTAGAATTATTCTACTAAGTAGTATACAGGGTATGAGTATTTAAAGACATTTAAACCTCCCTATGTGCACCTTCTTTTTTCACCTGCAATGGATTTGATCATGTAGTTTCATGACTTTGAAATCTCAGTGGATAAAAAGGAGGCACAGCAAAACTGAATGGGTATCACTACTCCCTCCTACTACACTCACTGACAGTTCACTATTAAAGGTTACACGTTGATTCCGACAATCAAGTTTAGGCAAGATACCTGAATGTTCACCTATGTTCACTGTAAAGAGAGATTATGTAACATAAATCAATACAGGATAAAGTTTTAGACTAGCTGATGTGAATTGGTGAACTGTAGGTAAATTGATACAACTCAATGGAATACAAATAATTCAGTACCACTCTAAAGGAATGCAATCAAACTGGTATAACTTTAACAAATAGTGCAATTGACTGATTCAGATTCACCTCTATTTAAGAGAGTTCTTAGGAAAATTCAGTAATGCAAAGTATAATACTCCTGCAAAGTGGGGGGAAAGTAGTTGTAATTGTAGCAAATCCTCTATTAAAGTTCAGTGCGTCTTCTGTCGGCTCTTTTGTTTCAAGATTAGGTACCTAACAAATAACAGTGTCCACAGATCCTCAGGACATGGCACAAGAGTGAAATAGGAATTCCACTGAAATAGATAGAAACCTTCACAGTGTTCGCTGACTTTAGGGTAAGCTTACATCTAACAGCAATCCAGCACACTCAAGTGATTATAATCCAACCTCCGCAGTCTGATACTAAAATTCAGATGCCTACTAACTTTTTTGGTGAGGTATGTATTAAACAGAACAGTACTCTTATAACTGGGCCTGGGCCCGCTCACCCAACCGAACAAGCGATGGCAGACAACCTGTCCTGCTGCTAAGATGATGATGATGATAACTCTGGGGATGATGAAGTACTCCCACTATATGCTCCTGGAATGGGCCAATGCAGCCTGCTGGATCACTGTGTGTAGGCCGCAGGCCGCGATCCCGCCGTAGAAGCACACAGAGCCCTTGCTGCTCGATCACACCGTCCAAAGAGGCCGCAACAGGCCACTCCCTTCACTTAAATAACTCTCCTATAAGGCACTGCTCTTCCCAGAAGCCTTTCTATGCAGCGTAAGATGGGAAATGGGGTCCTTCCACAGCAGAGTCTGATAATAATCCTCACTGGCATGCTACAAGTCCCACAAGGCATCACTTCCCACACAATTCCGTTCTTCAACTAATAAACTTAGAACTATTAAAGCTCACCACGATTCCCACAGGTACAAATGTCCCTATGCCAGAGAGGTAACGCTGGATTCCTGGCTACACTCTACCCCCACTTAAAGTGTTTGGTCCCCAAATACTCAGGGTTTTTAACCTTAGAAAAAAAAACCACATATGGTAAATTCAACTTAACTTTCATTTAAATTTAACAGATACTGACAAACATCTGGGTTTTGCTGAAACCATCTATACACATTTTCAGTCAGTTTTCTGGCAGTCCAGGGCAATAGCCGTGCCCCACCCAGAAGTGTCAGGGGTTGCATGGAGAACACCCCCAGCCCAATTATTAGTAACAGAATCTGGGGTAGAGTCTGGTCTTTGAATTGTAGGAATCAGTCTGTCAGAACTCTCTCCTATAGAATCGTATGTCAATCTTTGGGGAGGATAAATATTGCTTCAGAGACGAATAGTAGAACTAGATTCTGGCTGATGAACAGTACTTTTCTCAGAATTTCTCAATGGAAGGGAATTCTTATCCATTCTTAGGTTAGATGCACTAGATGCAGAGGTAATTCCCCTCCCTGGACTAACTCAAGTCAAGGGAGTAGCTTGACTGTCAGGTTCTTCCTTCAAACGAATATCTATATATCCTATCTATAATAGGACTGTCCACAGGAATAGTTATGGGGAGAACATCATCTTCAGGCACAAGGCTTATCCCATTCGCAACATCTTGATTGGAGTCTTCGACCGGCCCATCAGTACATTCAAGCACCAGATTACATTCTTCAGTAAAGCTGATTAAGTCTCCTTGCTCAAAACCAGGGGAAGGTAAAACATCATTACGTTCTTCAACACTCTTTCCCTTGCTTGGTGACATAATCTTGGATGTTAAACGACCCTTCTCATTCAGGTGAACATCAAATTTCCCAAAGGATGGGGAAACTTTAGGAACAGACTTGACCCGCTGGCCCAATGGAACACCTCTTCCTTGTGACAATAGTGGTATGCTTCTTGGTGGTCTAGAGAAATTTGATGACCTACTGACTTCAGTGGGCAACATAGGCTCTTGGTACCCAGGACGGACCTCCTTCTCGGGGATTACTGCTGGATCCCACTTCCAGGATGGAATCATTTCCTCATCTTCACTCTCTTCTGAGACCGATCGAGTGGGCTTGGCAGGGAATTTTCTTTTGGATCTAGTCTTAGGAGGGCTTGAATCCTCACAAGGAACATCTAAGTCAGGAGACATCCTAACTGTATTTGATATAGGAAGCAGATGATCTCGGTGCCACATCTTTAAAGGGCCTTCCTACCCTTCTGGCTTGATCTGGTAGACCTGGGAGCTGCTTACAAATATAAAGATGCTAACTTGTGCTTTCCGGGTACACCCAAATTCTTTAGCAGCACTCTATCCCCCGGCTGAAGATCCTGAACTCTTACTAGAAGATCAAAATTCTTTTTGTTTCTCGCCTCCCAAGTAGTGTAAGCATGTACCAAAGTGGCAATATGATTTCCCCAGTTCTGCTTCTTCTTAGTAGGCAGGTTCCCAACATGAGATCCACAAAGGAAGATAAACGGCACTCTGATATGGCTGGAGATAGATCCAATTTATTATCAAGTGTGCAAACCTACATCACAAAGTCATCACACGAACATGCCCACTGGCAAGTGGGTAGCAAGGCAGCGATTAACGCGTTTCACGGAGCAAAGTCTGCTTAGTCATAATCTAGTGAGTGGTACATATTCACTGGTATATATACATATTATCCTTACACAAGTGTGGTGTGAACCACTCAGCTGCATTGTGTTCTAATCGTATACCCTAATTGAAACCAAATGGCTCCAAAAAAAGGATAAACGATAGATTCACTTGCACAAAAAAATGCTACACATTTGTATATTGACATATACACTTGCAATCAGAGATATTCAACCCCTAAAGAGTTTTAAGGATTTATAAATAAAAATCTTTTCAAAGTGCAGGATTCTGCTTTGGATGGCTTCTTATTCAGTTTAGTGATACATAAAATCAACACAGAAAATGTATGATGTAGTACTTGTGTGTAACAGTATATTTTGTTAAGATCGCCATGTCACAATTATTCAACCCCTATATAATATTGTTGTTTCTAAAGCTTTCTGACATTTTTTATGGCCTAAAGTGGAGCTGAAACATCATTAAGCCTTTGGCAACTCTATAACGATCCTTCATTTGCTTCAGCTGTGATGCATATATAAACCTCGACCATGAAGGTGTTCAAGGTGAGTTGCAATCATGGGAAAGACAAAGGAGCTTCCACAAAAGCGGAGAGAGGAGATTATTTCATCACATCTGAAGGGCCTTGGGTATAAGAAGATTTCCAAAAGATTTAACATTCCAAGAGACACCATTGGGAGCATTATAAGGAAGTTTAAAACGTATGGAACAGCTGCAAACCTGCCTGGCCGTGGAAGAAAGCTCACAATTTCATCAAGGGCCCTTAGCAACTTAGTCAGGGCAGCTAAGAAAAACCCCCGTGTGACTGCAAGACAGCTACAGGATGACATGATAAAGGCTGGTACAAGTGCTTCAGTGGCAACTATAAGACGTGCACTGAATAATCAAGGACTTCATGGCCGAACCCCAAGACGCACTCCACTCTTGACCTCAAGGAACATCAGGAGTCGACTAGAATATGCCAGGAGGAATTTGGACAAAACTACAGAGTTCTGGAAGACAGTTCTATGGACTGATGAAACCAAACTGGAACTTTTTGGACATATGGACCAGCGGTATGTCTGGCGTGCAAAAGGTCAGGCTTATGACCAGAAGAATACCATCCCCACTGTCAAGCACGGAGGTGGATCAATAATGATGTGGAGCTGTTTTTCTGCGGCAGGAACTGGCAATCTTGATTGTGTACCTGGCATCATGGATTCCCAGAAATACCAAGTCATTTTGAAGAAGAACGTGATGCCTTCTGTTGACAAATTAATCCTTGGTGATCATTGGCTCTTCCAGCAAGACAATGATCCCAAGCACACCTCCAAATCAACCAAAGCTTGGTTGGGGAAAAGATGCTGGAGTCTCCTGGAGTGGCCTTCTCAGTCACCAGATTTAAATCCTATTGAAAATCTTTGGTGGGATTTGAAGAAGGCAGTTGCAGCGCGGAAGCCGTCAAACATCACTGAGTTAGAGGCTTTTGCACGTGAAGAATGGGCAAAGATTCCAATCGAGAGGTGTAAGAAGCTTGTCAGCACTTATCAAAAGCGCTTGTTAGAAGTTATAAAAACTAAAGGGCGCTCCACAGGGTACTGAAGCTGGGGGTTGAATAATACTGCACATGCTCATGTGTTACAAGACTTACAATTTTCATTTGAACTCCAAAGTTAAGTCAACTTCTGTTGTCAAAATAACTCAAATATGTATCAATAAATATTGTTTGTTATTTCACAAGTTTTTTTTTTCATTTATTTTCATTATCTTTCATCAACATCACTGTATTGTCTATTGAGGTGGGGGGGGTTGAATATTTCTGATTGCAAGTGTAACAAAATGATACAAATAAACAAACATATAATGTGAGATAAACCCATTAAGTGTGCATATTTCATTTGCAAAACAATATACATGTGTATAGAGTATCTCTCTCTGGAAACAAAACACATGCATAGCATAGAGCTGCCATTACATGACTACCTCCACATTGCATGCCCATGCCTCCTAGAGAAACAAGAGACTCATAGAAAAAAAATAATAAAATAAAAAGAAACACAAGGAAATGGTTAAAACCATTGAATGACCTACGGAAGCCCAGCTCATCACGGAATATCATAAGGCAGTGGTTCTCAACCCTGTCCTCAAGTACCCCCAACTGGCCATGTTTTGGGAATTTCTCTTAGATAAAATAGCTGTCCAAAATACCAAGCCATTGACTCTGATTTAAAGCACCTGTGCAAGATAAAGGAAAACCTGAAAACATGGCCTGTTGGGGGTACTTGAGGACAGAGTTGAGAACCACTGTCATAAGGCATAAACTAAATATAAATGAAATAATCTACTACCGTGCAAACATGCAGGGCTGCCAACTAGTCTTAATCATAAATCCCATAAACCAGCTGAAAAAAAGAAGAACTATCTAAAACTTGATGAATATATTAAATTCTATTGTTTATTTGTTTATTCAAATGTTTAATCTATTTATTGATTTTATTAATTATAGATTAATTCGTATTCTTCACTCATATATCCTTATTATCTAATCATCATATCTAGTATTCTTCATACCTATTAATGGAACTATACAGAAAAAAGCCGAAAAGGACAAATTATATTATTGTTATTTTTATTTTTATTCTTATTTTTACTTTTATTTTTATTAGAGAAAATACCCATGGAACATGTTGAAAACATCATTAATATATAATTGTCCATTACTTTATCTAATGGGATGTTATCTATGAAAATGTTTTTAAATCTTGTTTCCTGGGTAAGGATGAAAAGAAATGGAAATATAACCTGTAACCATCTCCACTTCTATGTTACTCCAGACTATGTATCAGAGAATGGACATATATGTAAACAGTGGATGAAAGGGGAAAAAGCCTATATATAGAGAGGATATTGCACACCAAAACCCCATAGAGAGTCAGCGATGGAATCATTGGAAAACCTAACCGTCATAATAGTGAGTGACATCCCACTCGAAATTCAGGCCATGGGGCTTTCTACTTCTGAGTTTATGGATCCAGAAAACTTCACGTTTACACAGAAGACGGAATAAATCACCTCCCCTCTTATGTAACTTGACCTTCTCTATAACTTGTACCTGCAACAATGAGGAATCTCCCTCATGTTGGAGATTATAATGTCTCGCAATGTTCGTAGATTTTTCCGTTCTAATGTCTGCCAAATGTTCCCGGACTCTATCTCTGAGTCTGCGGGTGGTTCTGCCGACATATTGAATGGAACAAGCTGCACAGGTGATGGCATATATAACGTATGAGGTGTTACAATTATAAAATGTATCAATAGAATATTCTCTGCCATCCACTGTGCAGTGAAATCTACAACCTTGCAACACATGAGTGCAGCAAGGACATTCATTGCTACCACATTTAAAGTTTCCCTTACAATAAAGCCATGTTAATGATCGTGACTTGGTATGTCCTGAAGTGAAAAAACTGGGAGCCAGAAGATTGCCTAAAGTTTTGGCTCTTCTCGCAACCACATTCACCCCCTGATCTAAAATGCGAGAGCAAGTAGGATCATTTAGTAGGACCGGTATGTGCTTATTGATTATGTGCTTGATGTGATTGAATTGAGAACTATAGCCAAGAACCACATATGAACGATCATGTCTATCCATGTGGGTCTTCTGTTGTCTGTTCTCTTTAAACAGGAGATCTGTTCTATTTTCTCCCCTGGCACAAGTTAAAGCCCTATCTAGGGACCATCACGAGTATCCCCTGGCTAAAAAACGGGCATACAGTCCAGAAGCTTCTTTTTCAAATGTATCTAAATCACGACAGATACGGCGCAGTCTCAAAAACTGTCCCGTAGGAATCCCCTTAATTGTATAATGGGGTGGCTGGATCAAGCATGAAGCACACTATTCCCCGCCTGGGCAGGAAACACCGAAGATCCTGCCAGAAAACAGTATGCCTCAAGAACGCAAGTATCGAGGGAGAAATAAAAACTCTGTCTAATGTTATAAATCTTTCTAGCAGAACTCTAACTAATGGTGAGATATCCTTGCTATCAAAAGGTTTAAGTTTTTGTCCACATGCTCACTTCAAGCCATTCGAGACTATCGTTGATGTCAACAAATTTATACGTAATCTAACGTTGAAAAGACATTATTTCGAAGTTGACACGGAGGAAGTCTCGAGGGGAGATCCGGTGGGAGATTCCATCGGATCAATAGAAAAGTCCTATGATTTCAGGGATGCTTGTGCAATTGTGGATTTGGAAAATTTGCAGTCTGAGAGTGCTATAACTACCGATCTTGAATGTGGTTCGAGCAATGTCAGACAGGTTGTTTTAAGAAAAGTTTCAACATTCTATCCCATTCAATCTAGATGTCCGGAAATGGACACGTTTCAGAGGGCTGTTGAAGGTGAATTGTTCTCTGTGTCCACGCAGCCTCCGATTCACTCCGAACTCGGAGATGACAATCTCAGCAGAGCCGAGAGGTCTGCTTTGAAGTCCCTTAGGGATGACAATTCTTTGGTCATACGTAGTGCGGACAAGGGTGGAGCGGTGGTTGTGTTGGACAAGGCAGATTGCGAGAGCGAAGCCCTAAGACAGCTGTCTGACACTAAAACCTATATAACACTCAGACGGGGTCCTACAAAGGAATATAAGGGCATTCTCTCACTATTGGTTAGGGAGGATTTAGAACTTAACATTTTTGACAATAAGGAAGCAGAAGTGTTGGTACCAGAGTTCTCCATACTACCGATATTCCACCACCTCCCAAAGGTTCATAAGGGGACTTTTCCAGTCACTGGTTGTCCCATTGTGTCGGGAATTGGTTCCCTGAATGAACACTTGGGTGAATGGTTGGATGCTCAGTTACAACCCATGGTATCTAAACTACCTAGTTTCTTAAGAGACACAAATCATCTCCTACGGATTATGGATCGTCTCGCGTGGGAGGAGAAGTAGTGTTGGTTGACTTGTAATGTTACAAGTCTGTACTCTTCGATCCCACACGATCAGGCTATACGGGCAACTTTTGGCTGCAACAGTTCACTGATTTCAATTGTGAAACTACATTATTCATTCTAGAGGTGTTAGATTACCTTTTAAAACACAATTATTTTCTTTTTGATGAAGTGTTCTATCTCCAGAGATGTGGCGCCGCAATGGGGGCTACGTTTTCGCCCTCACTTGCCAACCTTTACATGGGTTGGTGGGAAAGGTGCCACATCTTTGGAGATGTGAATCCCTTCAGGGATCGGGTCGTCATGTATTTTTGGTACATAGACGACCTGATCTTTGTGTGTCATAGGGAGCTTGATCTGAAAACATTTCTGTACTATTTGAACAATAATACCTACAATTTACATTTTACTGGGTGCAGAGATGATAGGATTATTAACTTCCTAGATGTACAGCTGGTGGGTGACAAGGAGAAGGTATTATGCAATTTGTATAGAAAACCCCAGGCGGGGAATAGTGTGCTTCATGCTCAATCCAGCCACCCCCATCATACAATTAAGTGGATTCCTATGGGACAGTTTTTGAGATTGCGCCGTATCTGTAGTGATTTAGATACATTTGAAAAAAGAAGCTTCCGGACTGTATGCCCATGTTTTAGCCAGGGGATACCCGCAATGGTCCCTAGATAGGGCTTCGTCCATATGTGGTTCTTGGCTATAGTTCTCAATTCAATCACATCAAGCACATAATCAATAAACACATACCGGTCCTTCTAAATGATCCTATTTGCTCTCGCATTTTAGATCAGGGGTGAATGTGGTTGCGAGAAGAGCCAAAACTTTAGGCAATCTTCTGGCTCCCAGTTTTTTCACTTCAAGACATACCAAGTCACGATCATTAACATGGCTTCATTGTAAGGAAAACTTTAAATGTGGTAGCAGTGAATGTCCTTGCTGCACTCATGTGTTGCAAGGTTGTAGATTTCACTGCACAGTGGATGGCAGAGAATATTCTATTGATAAATTTTATAATTGTAACACCTCATATGTTATATATGCCATCACCTGTGCAGCTTGTTCCATTCAATATGTCGGCAGAACCACCCGCAGACTCAGAGATAGAGTCCGGGAACATATGGCAGACATTAGAACGGAAAAATCTATGAACATTGCGAGACATTATAATCTCCAGCATGAGGGAGATTCCTCATTGTTGCAGGTACAAGTTATAGAGAAGGTCAAGTTACATAAGAGGGGAGGTGATTTATTCCGTCTTCTGTGTAAACGAGAAGTTTTCTGGATCCATAAACTCAGAAGTAGAAAGCCCCACGGCCTGAATTTCGAGTGGGATGTCACTCACTATTATGACGGTTAGGTTTTCCAGTAATTCCATCGCTGACTCTCTATGGGGTTTGGTGTGCAATATCCTCTCTATATATAGGCTTTTTCCCCTTTCATCCACTGTTTACATATATGTCCATTCTCTGATACATAGTCCGGAGTAACATAGAAGTGGAGATGGTTACAGGTTATATTTCCATTTCTTTTCATCCTTACCCAGGAAACAAGATTTAAAAACATTTTCATAGATAACATCCCATTAGATAAAGTAATGGACAATTATATATTAATGATGTTTTCAACATGTTCCATGGGTATTTTCTCTAGTAAAAATAAAAGTAAAAATAAGAATAAAAATAAAAATAACAATAATGTAATTTGTCCTTTTCGGCTTTTTTCTGTATAGTCCCATTAATAGGTATGAAGAATACTAGATATGATGATTAGATAATAAGGATATATGAGTAAAGAATACAAATTAATCTAAAATGAATAAAATCAATAAATAGATTAAACATTTGAATAAACAAATAAACAATAGAATTTAATATATTCATCAAGTTTTAGATAGTTCTTTTTTTCAGCTGGTTTATGGGATTTATGATTAAGACTAGTTGGCAGCCCTGCATCTTTGCACGGTAGTAGATTATTTCATTTATATTTAGTTTATGCCTTATGATATTCCGTGATGATCTGGGCTTCCGTAGGTCATTGAATGGTTTTAACCATTTCCTTGTGTTTCTTTTTATTTTAATATTTTTTTTTCTATTAGTCTCTTGTTTCTTTAGGAGGCATGGGCATGCAATGTGGAGGTAGTCATGTTATGGCAACTCTATTCTATGCATGTGTTTTGTTTCCAGAGAGAGATACTCTATACACATGTATATTGTTTTGCAAATGAAATATGCACCCTTAATGGTTTTATCTCACATTATATGTTTGCGTATTTGTATCATTTTGTTATATGTCAATATACAAATGTGTAGCATTTTTTTGTGCAAGTGATTCTATCGTTTATCCTTTTTTTGGAGCCATTTGGTTTCAATTAGGGTATGCGATTAGAGCACAATGCAGCTGAGTGGTTCACACCACACCTGTGTAAGGGTAATATGTATATATACACCAGTGAATATGTACCACTCACTAGATTATGACTAAGCGGACTTTGCTCCGTGAAACGCGTTAATCGCTGCCTTGCTACCCACTTGCCAGTGGGCATGTTTGTGTGATGACTTTGTGATGTCGGTTTGCACACTTGATAATAAATTGGATCTATCTCCAGCCATATCGGAGTGCCGTTTATCTTCCTTTGTGGATCTCCTTTGAGCGGCTCACTGACCTAACGAGCACCCAGTGGCTGGGATCATTATACTCACCTGGAGCTGCTTTTTCTCCTTTGTGATTTGACTGAGGTTCCCAACATGTTCAGCAAAGTCCTATTGTATCTTTCAGGCTGAGGATCCTCTTGTGGATGATACGGAGTGGTTTGAGACTTCTTTATACCCAGAGACTTGCAAAGCTGTTGTATAAGCCGACTCTCAAAGTCTCTTCCTTGGTCAGAATGGATTCTGACAAGCAGTCCATAGTGAATGAAAAACGTTTCTACCAGTACCTTGGCTATCATCGTGGCTTGCTGGTCTCTTGTGGGGTAAGCCTAGGCGTATCTGGTGAAATGGTCAGTTATTACTAAAATATTACTTCTTCCACCTGTATCTGGTTCCAGGCACAAGAAGTCAATACACACTAGGTCCATGGGGCCCTGACTCTGTAAATGCTCCATAGGGGCAGCACGGCAGTAGTCTTCCACCTCTCTCCTCATATCTGGCCAATAGAACCTATCCCTAATTAACCAAAAGGTTCTCTCTATGTTCATCATGCAATGACACTAAAACAGAATTGCGATGTTTCTCAGGTAGATACAATTGCCACATTGCTTCCTCTCCGGCACCAGGGCCCCGCCTATACAATAATCCATTTCTCAGTTGCAACTGATTCCATTCTTGATGCAGTGCTCTAGCATGTGTAATCGCACTCCTCAGTAATAACATAGGGTCTTGTTGCACCAATGCCTGTAAAGCTGCTTGCCAAAGAGGATCCTGCTCTTGGTCAATCTTGATCTCCCTCTTAGTTAGCAGAGGAAGCCCCTCACTCCTCACTTGAGTCAATCCACAATAAGAAAATGGCACCCCGGCTCTTAAAGATTCAGCTTCTGCAGCCCCCCTTAGGCGATGAACCAATCTTTTGCAGAGAGCCTCCACTCCATCAGTTGGCAGGAAAGTCTACTCTGAAGACTTCTGTTCCTAACAATATGGCCGGTGAGACAAGGTGTCTGCGTCTCTGTTACCTGGGCGGCAGTGGCGGCTGGTGACATTTTTGGATGGGGGGGCGCCAGGCCCCGCCCTTCCTTTTGACCCCTCCCACTTCTAATAAGCCACTCCCCTTATAGAATCCACCCACTCCGTCCCCTGTATTCCACATATTGTGTCAGGAGTATACAGCTCAGCATCACAGGACACAGTATACAGCTCAGCATCACAGGACACAGTATACAGCTCAACATCACAGGACACAGTATACAGCTCAGCATCACAGGACACAGTATACAGTGACACAGGTGGGGGCAGTTATGCAGGCAGTGACACAGGTGGGGGCAGTTATGCAGCCAGTGACATAGGTGGGGGCAGTTTGCAGCCAGTGACACAGGTGGGGGCAGTTTGCAGCCAGTGACAGAGGTGGGGCAGTTTGCAGCCAGTGACACATTAGGGGCAGTTTGCAGCCAGTGACAGAGGTGGGGGCAGTTTGCAGCCAGTGACACATTAGGGGCAGTTTGTAGCCAGTGACAGAGGTGGGGGCAGTTTGCAGCCAGTGACACATTAGGGGCAGTTTGCAGGCAGTAACACAGGTGGGGTACATTTCAGAGTCGTTCCCCCCTCCGCACTTACCCCATCCAGCAGGCAGGTCTGTTGCAGAGATTCGGGATACGAGAGCGCGCTGGAGTCTGCAGAGATTCGGCACACGGAGAGCGGCTGTCCCCCCCTCGTCGGTCCCCGGGCGCTCATGGTCTCTGTGGGAGCGGAAGTCACCTCCGCTCCCACAGTGACCCGCCCCCGGCTAGGCATCCAACCACCTTGAGCGGAGGCTCAGGGCAGCCAATCAAGCTATGAGTGTGCGCCTGCTCAGCGCACACTCATAGGTTTTAATGGCCGGCCAATAGGCTCACTACTTGGCTGTCATGTGACAGCCAAGGAGCCGAAAAAAAAAAAAAAAAAGAAAGTCAATGTACCGGCGCCACCTGCAGGTGGGCGGGGTTGACTTTTTTTTTTCTTCTTTTGCCGGCTGGGAGGCGGCGCCCCAGCGCCCCTCCCACACCAGCCGCCGCTGCTGGGCAGTATTTTAAACTGAATTGAAATACAACAAATGCAGCCAACCATCTATGCCCTGTGGCATCTAACTTTGCAGTCGTCAACAAATAGGTCAATGGATTGTTGTCAGTTTTGACAACAAATTGCGCCTCATACAAATTATCTTTCAATTTGTCCACAACTGCCCACTATAGAACTAGGAATTCCAACTTGTGGGCCGGATAACTTCTTTCAGAGGGGATAAGACTTCGGCTCACATACGCCACTGGGCGAAGCTGACCACCTTGCTCTTGATAAAGTATTCCTCCCAATCTGCCCGGCTGGCATCCACATGAAGCTCATATGGTTTAGATGGGTTGGCATAAGCTAGAACGGGGCCTCAGTTAGGCTCACTTTCAGTCGTTGGTAGGCTTCCTCACAAAGGGGGGGATCACTGCTCTCGGATGGACTCTCTCTTTCCTCTTCGGCCTAACTTCTTCTCTTTTGTTTTCCCCTCTTCTTCCCCAGAGGCCACCTGCAGTAATTCATTGAGGGGCTTGGCGATCTTAGCAAAATTAGCCACAAATCTACGATAATACGAGCAGAACCCTAAGAAGGATCTCAGTTCCATCACAGTTTCAGGCCGGGGCCATGCAGTAACCGCCTCCAGCTTCTTTGGATCAGTCGCCACTCCATTAGTTGAAACCACATGTCCCAGATAAGTGGCCGAAGTGCGATAAAACTGACATTTTTCCAGAGACAACTTCAATCCTTCTTCATGAAGCCTCTCGAATACCTTCTCCAACCATGCCTCATTTTCTTCCAAAGTTATTCCAAACACTATAATATCATCTAAGCATACCAAGACTTCCACAAAATTCATATCTCCCAATGTTCTCTCCATCAGCCTTTAGAAAGTAGCCGGTGCTCCAGTTAGGGGGCAAATAAAGGTCGTCTTCTCCTTATCCTCTGCACACATAGGTATCTGGTAATATCCACGCTTCATATCCAACACACTGAATCACTTAGCTCAAGCCAAGCACTGCAAAGCATCCTCAATCCATGGAGTAGTGTACTGATCTGGAATTGTTCCCCGATTGAGAGTCCAGCAATCTATACACATTCTTAGAGTTCCATTCTTCTTCCGAACCACCACAATGGTTGAGGCTTATGGACTTCTAGACTCTTGAATCACTCCAGACTATTTCTGCCAACTGCTTTCTCAAATCTTCCAGATCACTGAGTGGAATTCTCCAAGCTCTTTCCCTGAATGTTTTTTCTTCCTGTAGTTGTATTCTGTGATGAGCACTCTTGGCACACCCCACATCGAAATCATCACTGATGATCTTCTCCCATCGGCATAATTGAGACTTCATTCTCTCTCTCCAGAAGGGAGGCAAACCAGCAGCACACTCCTCCATCTCCTTTTGCAAACCCTGTGGCTCCCCATTCTTCTGGATTTCCTCTGGTGCTACCGGAGTAGCTGCACTCACTTGGCCCACAGACATCTGCACCTTCAGGACTACAGGATGATCAGAAACATTCTGCAAGCTAATAGGCACCAGTTCAGGAACCATGGCTAAGCCTGCCGCCTCAGTCCGTCTCCAGTACTACAAAGGGTCCAGGATGGTCCCAGGTAAGTTTTACAGTAGCCTTTAAACAAGTAACTTCTCCAGGCTGAAGTACAGTCTCTCTCATGCCCAGTTTCCATAATCGACCTACCCCAATCGACTGGGGCTTTCTTCTCTTGGATCACTTGCTGACAGGCTTGATACAGAGTTGGGTGAATCTCTTCGGGTACAGACATGTCTTAGCCTACTACCTTGTCCAGCAATCATCAGACCAAATCAGTATTTGTTCCAATTTTTAAGGAATTGTGCTCAGAGGCTACTGGTCTTGGACACACTACAGCTAGAGTATCAAAGGTTTCGACCTTTCCAGTTGCGGCTGGTCCAAAAGATCTCCAATCCTTCCAGTTTGTGCAATGGGACATGTTTCAGATATTCATTGTAGAAATCTCTGTAAAGTAATGTAACCTGAGCCCCTGTATCTAAAAGATCTCGGATATAGATGCCTTCCACTTGTATTGAAACGATAGGAGATGGCCCCACTAACTTTTCAGGTAAGGTGCCCCTCTCTACCTTACTAGGATTTCTTGTCAGTCCACTGTGCAAGGACCTAACTCTGACCCTAGCGGTTGACCCGGTATTGACTCCCTGTACCCGGTGCTCAGACTCCGGTGACGGGTTGGTTACTTTCTCCTTCTTTGGACTCCTCTTCTTTGGGCTTGCTCTGCTTTTACCTTGCTTCTTGGAGCTCAGTTTCTTCAGGTTCTCAGTTGGCTCTTTCACTGAGACCCCTTGAAGTTTCCTGCCTTCCGAGTAGCCAATATTTGTTGTAATGCTTTCAATAACTCAGCCATAAAATTGAATTCCTCTTCTCTCTTTGGGCATTGTCTTCTAAAATGACCAGACTAAACACACTTAAAGTATGGTAACTTGAGCTTCCATTACTCTCAGTAAAGTTTGTTGTAATTGGTCTTGAGCTTGTGCCACCTGAGTTAGCAGCTTAACGGGAGAGTCTTCGGATATAGATGAGGATACAGGCATTCTAGTGCTCTCCCCCCATTCTGAACCCTGTTCACTGTCCACTTCAAAGGATCCCATTTCAACTTGGATTTGTTGAGCAGACACCTTCCCAGCTTTTGGGGTAGCATTAGTCCTTTCAGGGGACCCCTAATTCTTTTCATCCAAAAGGGCTTCCTCCTCTCTGACCATCTTCACTAATTCAGGATAGGTTGGGGCGACCTGTATTCCCTTCTGCAATAATCATAACACAATAAGGTGATTAGGCCTTGCTCCCTGTAAGATCCATTCCCATCTCACCTTGTTGGCTTCTTTTGGATCAATGCCTTTCTTTATAATAATTTGCTGCAAAACTCAATCTACTCAGACAACATATGCAGACAACTTTTCTCCTCTCGACTGGAGGGTATGTTCAAATTCGTACATCAAGTCATGAATCTTCTCCACTCTTCCATATACTGCACACAAAGCTTCAATATAATCCATAGCCACACACTCAGGCTTTCCTCTTTTTTAAACTTAGAATCACATCCAGAGCTGGACTTCGCAAGCTTTCACTTATTCATTGCCTTTTTACTGCTTCGGGCACGTTCCAATCTTCCACGGCTTTAATAGCTTGATCCATCCAGTCTTCAAATTCTTCCTCACCTTCAGGAGTGGGTGTATGACGTGAAAAGAACTGCAGTTTTCTGTAGTCCTGATGGGCTGTAATATTAGACCAGGGTTTCTCAACCAGGGTTCTGTGGAACCCTAGGGTTCCTCCAGAGGTTGCTAGGGGTTCCTTGAGCAATGGTCATTTTCTACCTCTTAGATAAATTCCCAATGACACCATTGATCTTTTTAGCTATCTGTAAGGGGGTAATTCTTCCCAATGACCACAAGTGTAAGGAGCACTCTTCCCATTGAGCATCACACTAATGTATCATGAGTTGTAGATTTTTAATTTTTAGCAGGGGTTCCCCCGAGACCGGAGAATTATTTCAAGGGTTCCTCGGTGTTGAAAAGGTTGAGAAAGGCTGGTGTAGACTATATACAGCTAATTCAGTGTATAGCATATAGCGTCCATTCAGGCAGTGCAAGAATATATATGTACCTTATGTTCCTTCCATAGTATATATAAATAATACAATGCCTTTAGTGTTGACTATATACAGCTAATTCAGTGTATAGTATATAGCATTCATTCAGGCAGTGCAAGAATATATATGTACCTTCCACAGTATATATATATATATATATATATATATATATATATATATATATATATATTGCAATGCCTTTAGTGTAGACCAGGGATATGCAATTAGCGGACCTCCGGATGTTGCAGAACTACAAGTCCCATGAGGCAATACAGCCACAAGCATGACACCCAGAGGCAGAGGCATAGCTGGAGGTCCACTTAGTGCATATCCCTGGTGTAGACTATATACAACTAACTCAGTGTATAATATATAGAGTGCATTTATATATATATATATATATATATATATATATACACACACACACACACAGTGTATTGAGTGTACACTATATATCAGTGCATGCAGGGGTGTACGGTATATAGTACACTTCAGGTGGTGTATTAAGATATATACAGTCTAGTATATATATATATATATATATATATATATATACACACACACAGTGTATTGAGTGTACACTATATATCAGTGCATTCAGGGGTGTACGGCATAAAGTATACTTCAGGTGGTGTATTAAAGCATATACAGTCTAGTATATACTGTACATATACACACAGTGTATTGAATGTACGCTATATATCAGTGCATTTGGGGGTGTACGGTATATAATACAGTGTAGTGCGGTGTTAAAATAAATCCCTGTCATGTCAGGAAGGCCACAAAGGAGAGACAGACGCTCCCAGGCCACTAAAAGAGGGCAAGCAGCCTCTGTGCCTACACTGAAAAGTGGCGGTGGCTGACATGGTGCATCCTCTGCAGGCGGGTCACGCTTGTCCTTTTTTTCTGCTTTTGGCCGTGTTTTTGAGCCACAACATACAGAAGAGTTGGTGGAGTGGATAACTAAGCCGTCCTCATCCTCCTCATCCTCTGTCACCCATTATACTAGTTTGCCTTCCAACGCAGCTGGCAAAGCGACCTATTCCACCAGATCCTTGTCCACAGTTACTCCTTCTGTAGCCCCACCATCATGCAGGGAGGAGTCACCAGAATTATTCGACCATAGTGTGGGTTAGATGCTGATGGTGGATGCGCAGCAATTTGAAGGCTTCGATGTTGGTTCCCAGGTTGAGAAAGGGAGAAGCGTGAGCCTAGAGACAGGGGGTGCCGCAGAAGGACAAGAAACATGCAGTCATGTTCCCCCAGCTGCAGCATACTGCCAAGTTTGCTCCAGTGACAAGGAGGGAGGGGATGATGAGCATACAGACTGTACTTGGGTGCCTGAGAGAAGAGAGGAGGAAAGTGAGGAGGAGGAGGCACAACTCCAACGAGGCAGGATGTCCTCCAGGGCCTAGCTTAACCTCCCTGGCGGTATGATTATTTCAGATTTTTGGTGCTGAAAGCGGTACGATTATTTTGCATGGAAATTTGGCGTTTTATATCGTAGGCCTGTAATTCTTAGCAATAACTCACTTAAATATGTCCAAACTAGAGTCTAGTAGACATCCCGGGTATGAAAAAGTTTGAAACATGAAATCATAAATTATAATATAATAAATAACTATAAATAATTATCAGAAATAATAACGTAATAGTAATAAAATGTATTCAATAATGTAATCAAACCAAAAACACTGAAATTTGCTCAGTTGCAGAATTGTCGCTGTCGTCACTTTCAGTTTCTGATGATAAATTTCCCCAAGAATCAGTATCACTCAATTCTGCAAATGATTCTTATTTAGTATCGCTGTTTTCTAGCTGATCAAAAACAGGGAACACTTTTTGGTTGCTATGGACATTCTCATGTTTCCAGGCAGAAAGAATGACATATATTATATAAAAGTGCATGCAGGGCTCTGGGCAAACCACTAGGGACAAAGGGGATGTGAAATTATTGCATACAGCAATGTAATCTGTAAGATTACAGTGTACTGTATGTGTACTGTGTGTTTCACTATTTGAATTTCCCGCCGGTCTCTGTCCCCGTGCAAAACGCGACGCTCGCAGGGAACGGAGCCCGGCACACAGAGGCATCGGGCGGAGGGACCGACACGCTGACACCGCGGGAGGACATCGCTGGATCCAGGGGATAAGGTGAGTAACCCAGCCTGGATCCAGCAATGCAATCCCGAGTGTGGCTCGGGGTTACCGCTAATGGTATTGAAATTCCACCCCGAGCCACACTCGGGATTACCGCCAGGGAGGTTAAGGGCAGCCACCCAATTGCATCAGACCACAGAGCTCCACATGTGCAGGGCGCTACTGGCTCCCCGCTGACTTCCAAAAGTTCATTGGTGTGCTTTTTTGAACACATGTGCAGTAGATCACACCAATGCCATTTGCAATCTATGACTGAAGCGGGTCAAACGTGGCCAGAACTCCAGCCGCTTGGGCACTACTGTCTTGACAAGACATATGACGACCAGCCATGCAGTCTGCTGGCAACAGCACCTGAAAAACCCACATCAGAGAACAAGGCCGACTTCTCCTTGCTCCTCAACTGGGATCTCAACCTCTACTATACCTCCAGTGCTCTCCAAAACCTGCACTGAGAGGAATGGAAAGGTCTAGCAATGCGTGCCTCAAGTACTTGCAGCCAATCTGCTAGCAGTACACCACCAGGTGCATTCAGCAGGCAAATATCCCTACCCCAGTTGCTGAACTGTAAATAAAAATACTGTCCCAGCCATCCACATGCTCAGCGTCTTAATGCTAGCTTGGCCAAATTGATAGCACTCCAACTGCTGTATTTTCAACAGGTAAACTCTGCCCCCTTTCGTGAATTTGTGGAATGTGCTGTCCCACGGTGGCAGGTTCCCAAAAGATATTTATTTTCAGGTAAGGCCATTCTAGCTCTCTACCGTCATGTGGAAGGCAATGTTTTGGCCTCATTGGACAGGGCGGTCAGCAGCAGGGTTCATATTACCACTGACTAATGGTCCAGCAGGCAAGGTCAGGGATGCTACCTTTCCTTCATGGCACACGCGGTAACTCTGCTGGCAGCTGCAAAGAATGCAGGGCAGAGTTCAGTGTTGGAGCTAGTTTTGCCAATACGCCTCCAAAAAGCTGGTGGTGATTTTGCCACATCCACCTCCTCCTCTTCTTTTATCTCTTTGGCTCTTCTGTAGAATTGTCCTCTGAAGCCGCAGTGCTCCCTAAGCGTTCAAGGGGCTAAGCAAGCTATCAGGCTAAAAGATGCCATGTGGTCCTTGAGTTAGTCTGTCTTGGGGACAGGAGACACACTGGGGCAGAAATTCTGTCAGCTCTGCGGGGGCAGGCTCAGAAGTGGTTGACGCCATGGCAGCTTGAGCCAGGAATGGTTGTATGCGACAATGGCACCAACCTTCTCTCTGCCCTCCGATAGAGACACTTGACACATGTTCCATGCTTGGCACACGTCTTGAATTTGGTGGTGCTGCGTTTGTTGACCAGGTACTCAGGCTTACCAGATATCCTGAGGCAGGCCAGAAAAGTGTGTGGTCATACAATGCCAGTGCCTGGCTGGCTGACATTCAGCGGGAATTCAACCTGCCCACCAACCACCTCATTTGTGACATGCCCACCAGGTGGAACTCACCATTGGCAATGCTGCAGCGGCTGCAGCAGAGGGCCATAAATGAGTACCTCTGTGAGCATGGCACCAAGACAGGCTCAGGGGAGCTTGGCTTCTTTTTTCGCCACTTCAGTGGCTATTGATCAAGGATGCATGCACTGTCCTGTCACCATTTGAGGAGGCCACAAGGATGGTGAGCAGCGACAATGCATGCATCAATGACACTGTCCCTCTAATATTCCTGCTGGAGCACACGCTTCATGGAATCATAAACAGGGCACTTGAGGCTGAACAGCGGGAGGAAGAGGACGGCTTCCTTTCCTCTCAGGGCCCCCTTTATGCTAATAGCATTCCTGCAGAGCCGCCAAACACACAGGAGGAGGAGGATTGTGTCAGCATGGATGTGGAGGATAACATGCAGCAGTCTTCAAGGGATGGTTTTCAGTCCCCAGAAACCCAAGGATTTGTACATGGCTGGGAGGAGGTATTTCCTGATAATGTCATGCTCAGTGACCCAGAGGACACTCATGCCTCCTCAAACTTACGCTGCATGGGCTCTCTGATTCTGAAAAGCCTGCGAAAAGACCCTAGGATTCGAGGTATCAAGGAGAGGGATCATTACTGACTGGCAACCCTTCTTGATCCACAGAAAAACAAGAGAAAAAGGAAGGCTCACGCACCTAGTACATTACCAAAAAAATAAATTTATTCAAAAAATTAATAAAGGAGGGTACTCACAAAGTACATGAAGACAGGACGTGAT
Source organism: Glandirana rugosa (assembly GCA_018402905.1). NCBI lineage: Eukaryota > Metazoa > Chordata > Amphibia > Anura > Ranidae > Glandirana > Glandirana rugosa. Next base: position 804,956 of record BLSH010016052.1, on the reverse strand, counting down.
AAAATCAAGGCACAAGGCAGGATGGAATCTGACACATTTTGGGGGCACACCCCCTTCCTCAGAGCTTTGAAGCTCTGAGGAAGGGGATGCGCCCCCGAAACGCATCAGATTCCATCCTGCCTTGTGACTTGATTTTATCACATCCTGTCTTCATGTACTTTGTGAGTACCCTCCTTTATTAAGTTTTTGTTTAAATAAATTTTTTTGGTAATGCACTAGGTGCTTGCGCCTTCCTTTTTCCCTTGTTTTTCTAGTTCTTTTCGGATTTCCCCATCCGAGGAGGGCAACATACATCGGTTCATCTATTTTTCCCACATGGTTGTTTGCCATCCCGAGGATCCTTTAGCACTGGAACTTAACACTTTCCCTTCTTGATCTACGTTACAAGGGTAAAAATGTAGAGCTCTTTCTGCCTGCACAGAGGGAGTAGAGGATGAAACATCTTCAGGATACCTTGAAGAAAAGTTTGTGCAATGCCTTTCAAGACCCTGGGAGGTTACCATGTCCTGGTGCTGCACATCGTGTTTCTGAAGCTTCGGTATTTCAGAGGCAGAACGGTGGAGAAGGTGGCTGGCTGACTGATGCTTTTAAACTATTTTTCAGTCCTCAGTGCCCAGGCCTGATAGGTTCAAGCAACCATCGTCAGCATCTGCATTATATGGTGCAGGAATATCTAGGGGCAAGAGCAGACTTGGAGACCTTTTCAACTGAGCATCCACTGTGTTACTGGGTCTTGAGGATGGACCACTGGCCGGAACTTGCTGAATATGCAATTGAGCTACTGGCCTGTCCTGCATCCAGCGTGCTTTCTGAACAGACATTCAGGGCTGCTGGAGGGTTTGTAACCGATCAGAGTGCAACCGTCCACAGAACCGGTTGATAGGCTCACATTTATAAAAATGAATCAGTCCTGGATCAGCAGCTATCAAGTCCCTGATGCTGATGCAACTGATTGAATTTGCTGCGGATTTGGGATCCCTTGAAGACTGCCTATGCTGCCTATCCTATTCCTCCTGTCCTGAATCTAGATGATGATAGCTACCAACGATATTTTGTATATAGGGCACCCAAGGCCCAATTTTTCTGCACCTGGTTTACAGAGGCATGCCATAACAGTTTTTAAAATAATTTACAACAGCAGGGCCCATTCCTGCACCGAACAAGAGTAACTGCGAGGGTTTACAGTATTCTGGCACCGCCAACACCCAAGGCCCAATTTTTCTGCACCTGTTTGACTGGGGCATGTCATCACAATTTTTAAAATAATTTACAACAGCAGGGCCTGTTCCTGCGCCCAGCAAGAGTAACTGCAAGGTGATAAAAGAAAGAAATACTCCGGACGGCCGCACTCCTTAATGATGCTTTATTGGTCCATATCCATGCAGTACAATACAGACAAGGGTAGGCTAACGCGTTTCACGCCCTCCTAAGGGGGCGTGAAACGCGTTAGCCTACCCTTGTCTGTATTGTACTGCATGGATATGGACCAATAAAGCATCATTTAGGAGTGCGGCCGTCCGGAATATTTCTTTCTTTTATCACTGTTCCAGCACTTTGAGCTCGCACCCTTCGGGTCTGTGTACTACGGGAGGAACTAGGTGATTAGGTGCAGCTGTTCTGGAGCTGTCCATTCTATCTCTTCATTACAAGTAACTGCAAGGTGTTACAGTGTTCTGGCACCGCCAGCACCCAAGGCCCAATTTTTCGGCACCGGTTTGACTGGGGCATGTCATCACAATTTTTAAAATAATTTACAACACAGCTCCCTTTACTTGGTAGGTTAGTATGCCCTTTCTCGCTACAGTGAGTGCCCTCTTTCACAGCTTGACTTCCAGCTGGAAGTCTCCACCCGCTATATAACTGATAATCCGGATTTTAGTGATAAGCTGCGTTGTTCCAGGGCTCTCCCTTTCTTCATGGATCTATTACTGGCCGTTACCCTCGCAGTGTGCCACTTTGGCTATTATTGTGTTGAGACATCTAGGTAATACCTATATTACCGAATTACAACATCTGTTATGTTCTACTTATTACGCTTGATGTATTCTGAAATATACTTCAATAAAATCCTTTTGAATTAAAAAAATAATTTACAACAGCAGGGCCCACGCCAAAGTTAAAAAAAATCCATACCAGACCCTTCAGGTCTTTGTGGGGGAACCCTACACAATTTTTTTTTATTTCAATGCGGGGTTCTCCTTAAAATTCACACCAGACCCAAAAGACCTGGTGTGGACTGGGGGGTCCCCAATGCAATGCTTTTTAGTGATTTTTATCTATATTGCCGGGAACCAGCAAATACAATACAGCCGCGAGCGGTTTTGAATTACAATTTTTCCTTTACAAATGTAATTTTGTGGTGACACTGTTCTAAACATCACAGAGATGCACCATTTTATAGGCATACTAAGGGGACCCCCCAGGCACGATATTTAAAGGAATATTTCATTTTTATGTTTTCACTTTAAGCATTATTAAAATCACTGCTCCTGAAAAAAACAATCGATTTTAAAACTTTTTTGCATTGATACATGTCCCCTAGGGCAGGACCCGGGTCCCCATACACTTTTTATGACAGTAACTTGTATAAGCCTTTAAAATGAGCACTTTTGATTTTTCATGTTCGAGTCCCATTGATTTTAACGACGTTCAAAGTTTTTGCACAAATTTTTTGACTGTTCGCAAGTTCTGGTGCGAACAGAACTGGGGGGTGTTCGGCCCATCCCTATTAAAGGTTACACATTGATTCCTCCAATCGAGTTTAGTCAAGATACCTGAATGTTCACCTATGTTCATTGTAAAGAGAGATTATGTAACATAAATCAATACAGGTTAAAGTTTTAGACTAGCTGATGTGAATTGGTGAACTTTAGGTAAATTCATACAACTCAATGGAATACAAATAATTCCGTACCACTCTAAAGGAATGCAATCAAACTGTTATAACTTTAATGAATAGTGCAATTGACTGATTCAGATTCACCTGCTCTATTTAAGAGAGTTCGTAGGAGAATTCAGTAATGCAAAGTATAATACCTTGAGTCCTGAAAAGTGGGGCGAAAGTAGTTGTAATTGTAACAAATCCTCTATTAAAGTTCAGTGTTGTCTTCTGCTGATTCTTTTGTTTCAAGATTAGGTACCTAACAAGTAACTGGGTCCACAGATCCTTAGAACATGTCACAAGAGTGAAATAGGCATTCCACTGAAATAGATAGAAACCTTCACAGTGATCACTGACTTTAGGGTAAGCTTACATCTAACAGCAATCCAGTGTACTCAAGTGATTATAATCCAACCTCCTCAGTCTGTTAGAAATATTCAGATGTCTACTAACTTTTTTGGTAAGGTATGTATTAAACAGATCAGTACTCTTATAACTGGGCCTGGGCCCGCTCACCCAACCGAACAAGCAACGGCAGACAACCGGTCCTGCTGCTCAGATGATGATGATGATAACTCTGGGGATGATGAAGTACTCCCGCTATATGCTCCTGGAATGGGCGTCCATTGCACTCCTCCTTGTAGCTCTCCCTGATCGATCGCTACCGCTGCCGCTGGATCTGGAACAGACTCAGATGGTAGTAGGGCTGGTTCTGCAGATCATCCGCTGGAACATTGTAGCAATGCAGCCTGCTGGATCACTGTGTGTAGGCCGCATGCTGCAATCCCGCCTGTTCATTGCATGCTGCAATCCTGTTCAATCACGCCATCCAAAGACAGGCTACTCCCTTCACTTAAATAAACTCTCCCATAAGGCACTGTTCTTCCCAGAAGCCTTTCTATGCAGCATGGCCCAATGGGAAATGGAGTCCTTCCACAGCAGAGTCTGATAATAATCCTCACTGGCACACTACAATTCCCACAAGGCATCACTTCCCACACAATTCCGTTCTTCAACTAATAAACTTAGCACTAGGGGAGCTCACCATGATTCCCACAGGCACAAATGTCCCTATGCCAGAGAGGTAACGCTGGACTCCTGGCTACATATAGTAAATCTTCACATTCTTTTCTCAGCAATTTCTGTTTGTCTTCAAATGAGGCATGCGGCATAGCACTAAACAGGTTAATGCATGACCTCTGTGAGTAGTTTAAAGCGGTAGTAAACCCGCCTTAAAAAAAAAAACCCTGCAAGACAATAGCACAATGTGTTAGTATGCATTGCATACTAACACATTATGGAATACTTACCTTAGAACGAGGCCCCCGCCGCTCGACGCGGTCAGCGCTGAAGGAGCTGACATGATGGTCGCTGTGAGTGGCCCAGAGCCGTACCACTTCACTCCCGCGCGGTAGCTCTTCATTCCGGCAGCCAGCTCTGATTTTCCGGCCAGCTCTGACGGATCATCAGAGCGCATGCGCCAATGACATCAGTGGCTGCATGCAGAGCGCATATCTCCTAAACCGTGTACGTTTAGGAGATACATTCATTTTACCTACAGATAAGCCTTATTATATGCAAAGAAACGACACAGAGACTAAAGTGTACAATGCATACAATTTAATAATATTGCTCCATAAATAATTCAAGAGGATTGCTGTTGGGAAGGGATGAGAACTTGGATAATACTCCTATCGAGGTATCTAGGTATCAGACCCAATCCTCTAGCCAATTCAGTGTTAGAACAGATTTCTGTGGGCTAAATTGTACCATGCAACATGTGCTAGGGTGTTGCATTGATTGCTCAGTGTGGTCAAAGTTGAATCTTCCTAAAGGACATAGTTTAGTGACTACAAAGGAAGTTGGTGCTGTAAGACTTTATTCTGCTAAATGCTGTGATCTCATGTTTGAACAAGGAGCAGGAAGATATACACTATATTACCAAAAGTATTGGTACGCCTGCCTTTACATACACATAAACTTTAATATCATCCCAGTCCATAGGGTTCAATATTGAGTTGGCCCAACCTTTGCAGCTATAACAGCTTCAACTCTTCTGGGAAGGCTATCCGCAAGTATTAGGAGTGTGTCTATGGGAATGTTTGACCATTCTTCCAGAAGCGCATTTGTGAGGTCAGGCACTAATGTGGATGGGAATACCTGGCTCGCAGTCTCTGCTCTAATTCATCCCAAAAGTCTTCTATCGGGTTGAGGTCCGGCCAGTCAAGTTCCTCCACCACAAACTCGCTCATTCATGTCTTTATGGACCTTGCTTTGAGCACTGGTCCAAGTAATTTGGTAGATGGGGAATTATGGTGTGGGGTTGTTTTCCAGGGGTTGGGCTTGGCTCCTTAGTTCCAGTGAAGGGAACTATTAAGGTGTCAGCATACCAAGACATTATGGACAATTTCATGCTCCCAACTTTGTGAAAACAGTTTGGGGATGTCCCCTACCTGTTGCAACATGACTGCACACCAGTGCACAAAGTAAAGTCCATAAAGACATGGATGAGTGAGTTTGGGGTGGAGGAACTTGACTGGCCTGCACATAGTCCTGACCTCAACCTGATACAACACCTTTGGGATGAATTAGAGTGGAGACTGCAGCCAGGCCTTCTCGCCCACATCAGTGCCTGACCTCACAAATGCGCTTCTGCAAGAATGGTCAAACATTCACATAGACACACTCCTAAGCCATGTGGACAGCCTGCGTTGAAGCTGTTATAGCTGCAAAGGGTGGGCCAACTCTATATTGAACCCCATGGACTAAGACTTGAATGCCATTAAAGTTCATGTGCGTGTAAAGGCAGGTGTACCAATACTTTTGGTAATATAGTGTATATTCAGTATATAATGCATGGAATGGGGTTGATTTACTAAAGGCAAATAGACTGTGCACTTTGCAAAGTGTAGTTTAGCTCTTCAAGTGCAGCTGCCCCAGAGCTTAGTAAATGAGGGGAAGCTTCACTTTGGAAAGAAAACCCAATCACATGCAAGGAGATTTTTTTTTAAAAAAAAGCATTTTTGCTTGTGCGTGATTGGATGATGGAAGTCAGCAGAGCTTCTGTTCATTTGCTAAGCCCTGGAGCAACTGCAACTTGCAGAGTGCCACTACACTTTGCAAATTGCACAGTCTATTTGCCTTTAGTAAATCAACCGCAATGTGTCACTGACTTTGGGTCCACTCTAAACAATGTCTAAATGGTGAAATATCCCATTGCAACCAGACCAACATAGCTTATCAGTACTTGGATTCAATTCTCCCCAGAGTGACCATGGGTGGCAATTGTGCAGATATCAAATATACCCACAGATTTAGGATTATAAGGTCTACCATTTTCTTCAGGACTTCAATACTTCCATATTTAATTCTAGGTAGACATTTTTTTTACAGATGAGCTCTTTAACCACTTCAGCCCCGGAAGGATTTCACACTTTAGGACCAGAGCACTTTTTGTAATTCGGCACTGCAACGTTTTAACTGACAATTGAGTGGTCGCGCGACGTTGTACCCAAACAAAATTTGCGTCCTTTTTTTCCCACAAATAGAGCTTTCTTTTGGTGGTATTTGATCACCTCTGCATCATTTCTGATCGCCGCTATAAATATGTGTAAATTTGCAAAACAATTTTTCTTACTTTTTGCTAAAATACAATAAAAATATATAAAAAAACATTTTTTTCATCGGTTCTGCCCGATTTATATTCTTCCTCATATTTTTGGTAAAAAATCGGCTTTTATTGATTGGTTTGCACAAAAGTTGCCGTGTTTACGAATGATGAGAATTAATTTCTGGGGTTTTTATTTTTTTTATTTTTTACTAGTAATGGCGGCGATCTGCGATTTTTAGAGGTACTGCGATATTGTGGACATGTCGGACCATTTTGACACTTTTTTGGGACCATTGGCATTTATACAGCAATCGGTGCTATAAAAATGCACTGATTACTGTGTAAATGCCATTGGCAGTGAAGGGGTTAACCTGGAGGGGGCGCTCTAAGGGTTAACTGTGTTCCCTCAGTGTGTTCTAACTGTATGGGGGCTGGCAGGGGGAGGGGAGTGATCACGGCTTTCATATACAGGAAGCTTGCGATCACAGCCCTTCCCCCTCTGTCAGAACAGAGATCCGTGTTTACATACACGGACCTCTGTTCTGTTGCTCCCTGCCCCCCCCCCCCCCGGAACACAGATGACAGTGGTTTGCGATAACGAGCCACTTCGCCGCCGTCACGCTGTGGCGGGCGGTCGGCAAGTGGTTAAAGTAGCCATAGATATTATTACTATTGTAACACCCCCGATGCGATTGCCTAGAATTTCCAGTTCCTCTGCACTGCCCCCCACCCCTTTGCTCTCCATCCACCCTGACACTCTTGGTTCAGACAAGGTATTAGGTGCACTTTCAACAGATACTATGACACAGGTTAGAATAACTCACTCTTGGATTTTACTGAAACCAAAGGATTATATACTAGGGGAATTCTGAACATCCGAGTGCTTAAGACTTGCTCAGGCTTAGATGTAGAACTCCCCCTGAAAGACAGTTTAAACAATGTACTGAACAAATGTAAGGTAGGGCACATACAACAAAGAGGATCCTTACAATGTGATTACCCAGGCTAGGATAATAAGAGGAGCTGATCCCAAGCTAAAGGGGAGGATCCTAGACCAGCCTATACACTATAATCGCCCCAAGGAGAAATTTGGAAGGGTATAAGTGAGAACCCGAGATCTTATAAGAATGGCAACGGCAATGTCCAGGAGGCAGGCCTGCTTTATCTTCATCGGCAGTTGGAGCTCTTTCAAGTTTGTATCCTATGCATGAGTCAGTGAATTCAAGTAAGCGAACAGCCAAACTGGTAAAGGGGGTATTCCTCTGGTATGATAGAGTAAAGGTGTCTGGGTACAGTGTCTTTGAGAAGTGTTAAGATGTTTCCAGGAGCAAGGTGTCTATACACAGTGTTCAAACAGGTATTAGAGCAAGAAAAAGGGGACTGGAGCAATGGGCGACAGCCCTCTCACCAACTGGAGAACCCAACAAGACCCTCTGGAGTAATGGCTGCAAGCACAGGACCCTCTGGAGCAATGGCTGCAAGAATGGGACCATCTGGAGCGATGGCTGCACTGGCAAACCTGTTGCCTGGCAGTCACGATGATTATCGCTGCTGGATGAGATGTTGCTGCAACGTCCTCTTGCCGACAGCAGTCAGATGCGAGCCCTCCCGGCTGACCGAAGGCATTGTAGGCCACAACAGCTTGCTCCCCCTATAGTGAGGAGAGGTGTTCACACCGCGAGGCCCAGGAAGAAGAGAGCGCCTGGTGGGCTGGCCTAGCCTTTTATTATCTCTCCCAGGAGCCCCTACCTGTGGACTCCGGCATTCTGGGATGTGTAGTCCCGTTGTAACTTTCTAACTCCAGGATGCTGGCTGGACGAACTACTAAGTCCCACAATCCTTCCTGCCTGATGCAGAGATATGAAGTCACTTGCTTAATACCTGGCACTAGAGGAACACAACAGTGCACCAAAGATAACGGAATAGTCTGCAAAAAAATAGCTGTAGTCCACGGTTGGCTACATTATTAGGTTGTTATTCAAGATTTAAATAGTGCCAACAGTTTACGCAGTACTTTACAAGAAAAGGTCAGACAGTACAATTACAATACAGTTGAATACAGTAGAAATCAGAGGGCCCTGCTCATTAGAGCTTACAATCAAAGAGAATCTAGATATTAGATTCAATTATTCTAATGAGATTTGGGCAATCAAAGAGATGTATGTGGGGTACCACAAAGTTCCCCAGTGGGCCTGTATTCAGACACCCCTAGATGAATGGATGATGGCACCCTTCCATATATTTTTAACCTCAAAACAGAGATATTGTGCAGTATCTGTATTTTGGAGAGCTACAACTGGACTATACAGTCTGTTGATCGACATCACTAATAATTACATGCTTCATGAGTTGCATAGTCTTGCGAATCCTCTGAGTTGGCAATAAAAGGCAAACCTAAAAGATAGAATAATCACAATACATAAATACTGCCCTTCACGTCTGTTTCTATTGCCCTCATGCCTTAAGTACACACCTGTGAGATTAACATACAATGAAAGATATTTCCTGGGGCTCTGTGGCAAGAAAAAAGCATATACCAAAAACAAGGACAGCGCAGCAGGCTGCCCCAAAGTACCACGTATATGAGCCACTGAGGTATGAATCAATGAAAATGATCAAAGTAAAGCAAAGGTATTATAAAAATATGACATTTATTATAAATATATAAAAAAAAAATCAAACAATTACTATATACTTAGGACAATAACAAAGACCCTCCACCACAATGATGACAATGTTGTCAAAAAACAAATAAATGTTAAAAAACACGCCCAGACATCAATCGCGCCAAACCCATTCATGCACACACTCATGAGAGAAGAATCAACATGGGCAGTGACTGGGGTGCACAGAGTCCATAAATGGGGATGATGGGCTGGCATGCGTGCTGGAAAATATCTACCGGCAGAATATCCATACAGGATTAATGAATGAGGAAGTAAAGAGCAGCCAGATAATTACATACAGGAACAGTACACAGACCATGCAACATCAAAAGTAGGGAAGCAGTCCATGGTTATGCACTGTTGAATATACAAATAATGTAGTACAGACAGATAAACCCAGCTCTCCTGGCATCATGTTCATCCAAGCAGTATAACAACAGCTCTGTGTGTCATTCAAAGTCAGCCTGCAAATAATGCAGCAATGCAGAGTGGCACACACAGAGGTGCGGTGATGACAGGAGTGTAATGGAAGGATTTCACCATACACAATGTGATGGACTAGTCATCTTATGCTAAGGTGACCAGATTTTTAAAATGAAATGCGGGGATATATATATATATATATATTTTTTTACTAGTGATGGTGGCAATCAGCAACTTATAGCGGGACTGTGATATTGCGGCGGACAAGTCGGACACTAACTGACGCTTTTGACACTTTGTGGAAACCAGTGACACCAATACAGTGATCAGAGCTAAAAATATGCACTGTCACTGTACTAATGACACTGGCTGGGAAAGGGTTAACATCAGGGGCGATCAAAGAGTTGAATGTGTTCCTAACCAGTGTTTTCTCATTGTGGGGAAGAAGCTTTTACTAAGGGGAGGCATAGATCCCTGTTCCTGATTCTGTACTGACATTGAGTCCGCTGGACCCGCTGATTGTCTCTGATACCCAGAAATGCAGGACCACGTATATATACATGATCCTGCGCAGTGTGACCCTCCTGTAGCAGTAAATCTGCTATGAGGTGGTCAGCAACTGGTCAAGATCATCAGCATTATGATAACACACAGGCAGCAGGCACATTATCATGGCCATGGATGACCAATAAGTTAACTAAATCAGCCATGTCAGGTGACACACTGTGCCAGAGCACTGCCAGCCAGAGCCATGATAGAGTGCCTGCTGCCTGTGAGTTATGATACCATTCATTATAACAGATAGACGGACACAGCGCAATGTATTCACAGACACCCCCAGACAGGGGAGGGCTGGCCCAGGGGGTAGGGTGGCAATTGCCCCCCAGGCCATCCTAACTTACATTTAAAATGGCCAATGGCTGCTGCCCGCTCACACTTTTTTTTTTTGTGGAGGAAGGAAATAGGGCCCAGGGGTGCAGCCACCAACTAACTGCAGGCAGGGGGGGGGGAGCGCCCAGGGCCGGCCCTACCACGGATCCTGCTAGGCCCATTGGGTGGGCATGGATGGTGAGCTGATTCGGTGGTTCAATGGGCCACTTGACTGGACTTGCCCCCCAGGCCTACGGCTGCCAGCCCTCCCCTGCCCCCAGAGCACAGCAGTGTTGAAGCCTTGAAGGCACTGGCAGCCCCAATGATCGGATCGGCTTCCACTCTGTCCCTGCTGCTGGACACTGTCAGCTGAGCTCAGCTCCCTCTCTCTGCCTACCGCCGCCACCCGCCTCACAGCCTCTCAAGTCTCACTTTCCGGCCCCTCAGCTACTACTGGGTGGGGAGTAGAGAAAGATCATTCCACCGGGGAAGGCAAGGCAAGGCAGAAAAACATGCGAGCGGAATGGGCATGTGCCTGAAATGGAAGAAATAGTCCTCCTCTCTGACCAGCACAAGATCATTACAAAGGGGCACAGATAATGGAAGAAATACACCACCCTAAGCTAATAGGAGAGGCGGAGTGGGGGGTGCAATTCAGATTTTTTTTAAATTCTGCACTGACTGTCTTTAAAATTGCGCGCGCTCCTGTTCAAATCCAATCCGGGGACAGACTTGGTCCGGGGACAGTGTCCTCAATCCGGGCACTGTCCTCTGAAACCGGGGACCTCTGGTCACCCTATCTTGTGCTGCAACTTCCGTCAGCATGTCTGCACACATACTACCGAGGTGGACCTTGCCAGAAAGCTTCCCTGTGAGGCATTACCTTTGCTACGTGTGAACGCCGAGCGCTGACCGACGCGTCTGTGTAAGTTCCGAATCTGCTACAATCCCCCCAGGAACATCAGGAGAGGCGCACAGAGAGGTCACGGCGTGCTCAGCATGAGATTGCCTTATGGTAATTACTGGCTCCCTTCGTCTTCTGTCCTTGAAAGTGGCTGAGTGGTGCACACATGAGCGACCACTTCCTCAAAGCTTTAGGCAACACTACATGCTTGTAGAATCAGCATACATGTTTATGAGCCAAGCAGATGAAAGAAACTTTAGTCAAAGGCAATGAATGTCTTATCTTCTAAATTCCATCTAAGATCTTTGGCTACCTTTATTGTTGGTCTGCTTATTACACCACTTTCTGCTTTTAGATGCACTAATAGATAAATTAAATTGATATGAGGAAGTTCAAAGGAAAAGTACACAGTCTGGTGCTATATTGGGCTTGTATAAATGAGCTTGTAATGCTTTAAGCCAGGGGTCTCCAAATTGTTAAGTACAAGGGCCATATTTTATATTTTACATATATTTGAGGGCCAAAGAAAATCAGTTTTATAAACCAATAAAGTAAATAAATCAGTATGTTAAAAAGAATATATAAATAAAGATAGGAAGAAATGAAGATGGAGATAACAAATAATAGGATATAAAAAAAAATAAAAAAATCAGTATACAAAAAAAGAAAATCAATTTTATAATTCAATGAAATAAATAAATGGATAAATACATATTACTTGGATCTTTGTTCTTGGGAATCGGCATGGTGTAATTAAGAAAAAAAAGAGAAAGAATTTCAGTAAAACAAAGCAAAGTTCCCCTTTACATCAGGGCCCTCACTGAAGTCCCTCCTTACATCATGGTCCCCATCAAAGGCCCCCTTTACATCAGGGTCCACATTGGATTCCTCACTTACATCAGGGTCCCCATCAGAGCTCCACTTACATCAGGCTCCCCCAGGAGTCCCTCCTTATATTAGGGTCCCCATCACAGTACCCATATCATCAGCATCCCCAACAGAGCCCCCTTATATTAGGGTCCCCATCACCCCTATCATCAGGGTCCTTGACAGAGCTCTCCCTACATCAGTGTCCCTATCAGAATCCCCTCTTACATGAATGTTCTGATCAGAATCCCCCTTACTTTGGTGTGCTCATCCGAATCCCCCCTTATATCAGTCAATTGAAAAGAAGACGGCAGCACATCCAAGGTACTTCATGATGCTTTATTGGATCACCACGTTAACACTACAGGTACCAGCAGTACAACCACGTACATAGACGCGTTTCACACAAGGAATCTGTGCTTAATCAATGGTGGTAACAAGGTAGCAACAGAATGGCAACACAAAGTTGGAGCAGGTCTGGATGGGGGAAGTTTCATCCTCCTGTAAAAGCAGGGGTAAGCACATCATTGGTTGTTAGGATGCAAGCTGTCCTAGCAAAATGAGAAAGTGAAGGTGGCGGCACTCCAAGAATAAAGCAGCTTCTTTATTGATTCATACCAAAGAGTAGACAGCAAAAAGACATACACACAGCCCGTGGACAGCCAGTTAACACGTTTCACACAGTGCTTATTCATTACTAATACTGCAGTAATGAATAAGCACAGCATGTGAAATGCATTTACTGGCTATCCATGGGCTGTGTGTATGTCTTTTTGCTGTCTACTTTTTGCATTTTAATGGCATAATCCAATAAAGAACTTGTTTTATCCTTGTGCCGCCACCTTCACTTTCTCATTTTGATCGGATCTCCTTGCAGTCTGCTTTGGAGCAGTGTGTACCCTGTGTGCTCTTCAACTGTCCTAGCAACCAACGACAGTGCAGTAGGGGAAGAGAGACTCTGTGCTGGAGATCGCTGGAGGTCTGGGGGAAGAGAAGCACCATCCAACCAGACCATCTAAACTGAATCCTTAGTCTGTGCACATCAGCTGTTGGCCAGAACAAATCTTGTAGCGGTCATAGTTTGGACCCCCCTGCTTTAAGCCATAGAATACCCATACACAGCCCAAAAAATGTGACTAAAGTACCACTTGTGACAGGCTTTGTATGGTTACTATAAATAGTAATTTACATAAACTTTTGCATGCAGAGATTTTCTAACATTTTTAGAAATTAGATGAACCCATCATCCATGCATCATATACTGAGGTCACACATTGGGGAGAAATGATGAGCTCTAAGCTACAGTTTCCAGGACTCTATCTCTTTAAGATAGCTGAGCTATAGTTTGCTCTCATAGTTTGCAGACTGGCTGAAGCTTGAGCGCTGAGCAGGACAGAAAGAGTGCAAACATCCTCTTTTTAACCTGAGCCAAACTCCGGAGGCACAAGTCACTGTTGACAATTCATCTTTCATTTGGAAAGAAGCAGCACAGAACCATCAAATCATACTGACTTAATATGGGTGTGTCTCCCTGGCGCAGAAGACGAGGCATTGGGAAAAAAGCAAACTTGTTTAGACGCATTTATTTTCATGCTGGGCCATATGAATTCCAAATCTACAATGTCTGTTTTTTCTAGCAGTAAACAATTACCGGAAGGTTTAGGCTGCTGTTGCAGAGACAGATTTTAGGGCATTCTTCCCATACAACACTCTGTAATGCAAAACTTATGTAGTGTCCCAGATAATTCTAGATGTCCATGTTCCACTTACAATTTCATATTCAAAAACAAGGGGTTTTATAGCTTTTATGTGAAAGGAACTGTTATATACTTTCAATTAAAACCTTTTTATACTATTACTATAAAATACATACTACTGTGCATAAGTTTCAGGCAGGTGTGAAAAATGCTCTAAAGTAAGAGTGTGTTAAAACATATATTTTAATTGTTTATTTTTTTCAATTTACAAAATGCAAAGTGAGTGAACACATTTGATGTAATTACCCCTTGGCTTCAAACCAGCATCAGTTTGCTGGTTTGGACACTTTGCACACATTGGTGTCCCAAGGATCACCGCTGATCACAGCTCATTTTCGGTTTATGAAGCAAAGATAATAGGGAGAGAACATGTTCTCCGCCAATTATCTCTGCACATGGAGAAGGTGTCATTCACTGACACAGAAACGGCCAGTTTATGAAGCTGCGTTCTCCGCACTTCACTGGCGATCTGGGTCAGAATTCACCCTCCCCGGTTCACCAGCTCAGAGGTGGTGAATTGGGGGGGGGGGGGGGGGGGA
>BLSH010016052.1:779146-790429 GCA_018402905.1 Glandirana rugosa | reverse complement strand
GGTTGGGGGGGGGGGGGGGGTGAAGAGAGAATCCCGGGGAAGGAGGAAGATTATAGACTTCCTCCTGCCTCGTTCAGACTCCCCAACACAGTAGCCATGCCCCCCTACCATGTATATGTGTATATATGCAGATACATATATATGATGTGTGTATATATATATATATATATATATACGTATATATAATGTATGTGTGTATATGTGCATATATAATGTGTGTGTGTGTGTTTATGTATACATATATAGTGTAAGGGAACTACTTATTTTATTAATGATTTGGGCGGGCTCCTCCGAGAATGTCCGTTACTGAGCAGTGACAATTTTTCACTGCTTAATAAACCGACATCACAGATACATCAGTTTCTGTGAATTCCTGGTACCGTAATCTCGTTATGTCTCACGAGATTCCAGTATCAGGGGGCGTTCTCCACTGTTTCAACTGTTTGTAGATCACTTCACTTCACAAGAGGGGAAGCAATCTACACGGGTTCATAAACTGGCACACAGAGGAGAACAATCCCCTCTGTGAATGCCGGAGAATGAAGCAGTGGATTTTTTACACTGCTTCATAAACGGACACCATTGTACACTTGCAAAAAGTCAGGGATTTTGTAGGATTAGAGTCAAGAGTATGATTAACCAATTATACCAAGCAAATGCTAATGATCATCAATTTAATATGTAGGTTGAAACTCAGTCATTAACTGGAACAGAAACAGCTGTGTCGGAGGCATAAAATCAGATGAGGAACAGCCAAAATCTGCTAGGTGAGGTTGTGGGAGACAATTTTATGTCACAGGTCATACATCATGGCAAGACAGAGCACACAAGGTAGTTATACTGCATCAGCAAGGTCTCCCAGGCAAATATTTCAAAGCAAATTGGGGTTTCAAGATGTGCTGTTTAAGCTCATTTGAAGAAGCACAAAGAAACGGGCAACATTGAGGACCGTAGACGAAGTGGTCAGCCAAGGAAACTTAATGCAGCAGATGAAAGACACATTATGCTTACATCAGAAGATGTCCAGCAATGCCATCAGCACAGAACTGTTGGAAACCAGTGGGACCCAGGTACACCCATCTACTGTCTGGAGCAGTCTGGCTAGAAGAACGGAAGAATTGCGACCAAAAAGCCATACCTCCGACAAAGATATAAACAAGGCTAACCGACTCATCTATGCATGAAAACATAGGAACTAGGGTGCAGAAAAACAGCAGCAGGTGCTCTGGACTGATGAGTCAAAATGTGAAATATTGGGCTGTAGCAGGAGACAGTTTGTTCGCCGAAGGGTTGGTACAATGAGTGTCTGCAGGCAACAGTGAAGCATGGTGGAGGTTCCTTTCAAGTTTGGGGCTACAATAGTGTCCTCAATGCTGAGAAATACAGGCAGATACTTATCCCTCATGCCATACCATCGGGGAGGCATGTGATTGGCCCCAAATTTATCCTGCAGCAGCACAACAAACCCCAACCTTTGACAACCACTTTAACCAACAGGTAAGCCTACAATAAGGCTTACCTATAGGTTCCCTGCATATCTCCCAAACCTGCACGGTTAAGGAGATATGCAGTGTACTGTGATGTGCCCATCGGGCACATGCGCAGTTCCTTCACTAAGATCGTGCTGTGACTGGCGGCTCCCGCGCGCATGCGCAGGAATGACATCACATGACTCTGGCCAGTCACAGAACCCGAGATTGCGCCCCCCAGAAGGAAGAGGGGCAGAAGATGGACGCGGCCTGGAGCGGGGACATAGCTGGACATCGCGGGCTTCCAATGCAGGTAAGTGGCACATAATGGGCTAATATGCGATGCATACTAGCCCATTATGCTTTTACATTGCAGGGTAACATAGAGGAAGTAAACCCCATTAGGGTTTACTTCCTCTTTAAGAACTATCTTCAGTGTAAAGAAGTACAAGGAGTCCTGGAAGTGTTGTTTTGCCCCCCACAGAGCCCTGATCTCAACATCATCAAGTTTTTCTGGGATTACATGAGAAGTCAGAATGATTTGAGGCAGCCAACATCCACAGAAGATCTAAGGTTAGTTCTAGATATTTTGAACAACCTACCTGCCAAGTTCCTTTTAAAAATGTGTGCAAGTCTACCTAAAAGAGTTGATGCTGTTTTGAAGACGAAGGGTAGTCACAGCAAATATTGATTTGATTTAGCTTTCTCCCCTGTTCATTTACTTTCCATTTTGTCAATTGAGAAAAATAAAACTATAACACGTCTATTTCTGAAAGCATTTTTAATTTACAGCATTTTTGCACGCCTGTCTAAAACATTTGCACAGTAGTGTACATCTCTGAGGCAGCAGAAAAAGCTGTCCTTCCTTTAATTCAGAAATTATGATCGATTGAATGTGTTGCATAGTTTGCTTTGTTAAACCCCCTTCCTGTCCAAAGCATTTTTCAGTTTTCAACACTGTGATGCTCTGAATGACAATTACAACACTGTATCCAAAAGAGTTTTATATCACTTTTTTTAGACAGATACAGCTTTCTTTGAATGGAATTTAATCACCACTGTTTTTTTTTAATATATTTTACTATATAAAGAAAATCATTTTGAAAAACCCTGTTTCTGTTATCAAACTTTGCAAAAATCTTTTCTTCGTGCGTTTAGGCCAAAATGTATTGTGTTACATTTCGTTGGTAAAAAAAACGAAAACAAAAACAAAATGGGAAATATTATTCAATCTGTGTGAAATGCCAGGACAGTTCAAATAAGCACCAAATGCCCCCTTTTTTGTAAAGTAGACAGCCCAATGTATTTAGTAAGAGGCTGGGTGAGATCTTTAAAGTTGTCATTTTTTTGGAAAATGAAGAAAGTAAATAAATAGTGATTTTTTTTTTTTTTTTTACAAAGTTGTCGTTTAATAAGTTATTTCTCACACGGCATAAGCATACTTACAACTTTACCCAAGTATGGGGATACCAAATAAGTGAGACATTTCTTGAGGCCCTGAAGTGTCAGAACACCCACAAAATGATTGCATTTTAAAAAGCAGAATGTCCAATGTTTTTATTAAGACACATGGTGAGTCTTTTGAAGATCACATTTTTTGGCGCAAGGTTTTTTTAAAATGAAGATGTTGTAAATAATAATATATTTCTAACACACTGTATGGGCATATTTAGAATTACACTCAGCAGCCTGGCTGCATAGAGGGGCCCAAAATCCAAAGAGCACTTCAGGCTTTGAAGGGGCATAAATCACACATCTAATTTTGGAAAGCAAACACCCCAAGGTATTTTCTAAGAGACATAGTGAGTCTTTTGAAGATTTTTTTTTCTTTTTTTTACTACAAGATTTTGAAAAATGCAGAAAAATTTACATACAGCATGGGTATACTTAAGACGGCTGTACATGGATTGAAATTCAGCTAGTTCAGAAGGAACCAGCCAAGATTCGATCCACCTATGGGCAGGCTGTTTATCAACTTGGGTACAACCAGCCTGCCGGACATTTTACATGCAATTACTGCCGCCAGCTATAGGCACTCACTAGCAGCAATCATTGTGTCCTGTTGTCCAAGAAGGCTAAACCCCCCCCCCCCCCCCCCACCGGCAGAACGCAATAGCGCTGTGGGAGGCATTCCCCCATCAACACGGATTGGGTTGATGAGAAAGTCAAGTGATTTTCTTTCTGGAAATCAAATTATCTATGGGCTGCATTAGAATCACACTCCAAAATACATTCAGCTCTATTCTGCACTGCCATAAATGTGAGAGGTTTTCAATGTTTGGACTGATTATGTACCTGCCATTGCAGCTTTTGTTTCACAAAAATCAACCAACATTGGATCAAAAACAGCATCCTTTAATGTATGCCTCTGCATGAGTGGTCAGGAAATATAAGTCAGTGTAACTTATAGCAGCCCTTAAGCCAAGCAGGACTAGCATAATGGTATGTGGCTGCCCCCAGGAATTATACTAAATGCAATTTTTACTGGCTAGGAAGTACAGGAGGCTAAACAAAGTGTAAACCAAAGTGTACCTATGTTCCAGGAGTCCAGTTGTCTACAAAGGATGGCTAGGACTAATGTTTTTCGGGAACGTAGTCAGTGATATGTGCAAACAGGTCAGTACAGGTAGAAGGCAGAGTTTTGGTTATTAAACAAGCAAAAATTAGGTAAAATCAGCAGGCAAAAACATGATCAATAAACAGGCCAGGGTCAGCACAGGCGGCAGGCAGAGGCGTGGTCAGTATGCAAGCAAATGGTCGGTCCAGGCAATAGGCAGAAATGTGGTAGCTACTCAGGCACATGAAAACACATTTACTATAGCAACGGAAGCAGTCCTTTATGCAAGGTTAGGTTTTGAGGAACACTAGTAACAATAGTTACATATATCACACCTTTTTCTATTTCGTGCATACACTGCATTTTGGGGGGTCTCCAGTCTATTCAGGCGGAAGGGAGAAGCTTAAGGAAGTGTCTCTCATGCAGCCTGCCGACTGCATCATATGAAAGGCTTTCAGTTGCAGGGCCTTCCTGGTAAATTAGGGCTTTTCCAAATTCTTCCTGATATTTTAGGAAGGAGATGGGTCTTTCTACAGAGTTATAAATGACATATGAATTGTACATGGCCAATTGAAATAAGTAGATGGACACTTTTTTGTACCAGCACACGGGTCTTTGCATTGCCAGATAGGGCTACATTATCTGGCTTTTGAAATCTACACCTCCCATGTATAGATTATATTCATGAACACAAAGAAGTTTTAATTTCATGGCCAAAAGTTCCTCATTGTGCAAACTTGCTGACCCCCCCCCCCCCCCATTTCAGATTTGTGATGACAAGTCTTTGTAGAAAGCCTTTGTGATTTGTTCACATTGTACTGCAAGCATACAGGTTCATTAAATTGAATAATTCCTTATTGAAAAAAACTTTTAAAAAAATTAAATGGGTATACAATTTTCTGTTTGAACCTGAATACCTGGTTGGGGTCTAAATGGGGGGAATGACAGGCGCTGCTGAAACAGTGGGTAGCCACAAATGATTTGAAAGTGCCTCTGGGACGCTATAATAGGCTCTAATTCTTCATGGCTGATGTAACAACCCACTACCTGTGTTTGTCACTTCATCAGGATGTACTGCACAGCTGGTGCTTGCCTGCTGCAATTCAGTAGGATTTTCAGTGCTTGCTGACATAGTACCCCTAATTCTTTTAGCAGGGACCCCTTCAACCTTTTAATCAGAGGGGGCTGTTAATGAACTGCTGCTTTCCACAGGTTCACAATCTGAATCTGACTGTGAGGTCTCTTCCCCTTTGCTCTAGACAGTCATACTCAGAATTTGAAAGGCCTCTTTAATAGTGGACTTTTTTCCGGGTTTTGCCAGCCACCATGGCAGAGCTGGTTCCGGCCCAGACTTTCTGGTCCACTCAAACCCCTCTACACCTGCATTTAATGAGGAGGAAGAGAGCAAAGGAGGGCTCTATCCTGGATAGAGGGAGAAAGCTGAGTGAGCTCTGTGTGATAATTTGGACTCAAAGATCAAGGTTTGCACTGTGCTTATATTTTGTGGGTGTTGGTGACAGCCCCACTCTGTATATAGAGGAATCTGATTGTTTAGTTTAGCGCCGGATGGCGAGGTTTTGTTTTCTGTTTTTATGTGTTTTGATCCTGCAAACCTGTGATAATAAACCTGGCAAGCCACCAGATTTTAAAGAAACTGACATCCATGCTGAATATTTTCCTCTGAAAAGTGATCCCCATGAGATAATCTCCCATATGTGGTGGGGTTCAGCGAGGCAGCTTTCAGAGATGGAGGAAATACTGAAGGCCCTGCTGCAAGCCAATGCAGCCCAACGGAAAACCAACCACCATGTCGCAGAAGCCACTGCAGTACACCAGGCGGCTCTACAAGAGACTATTGCAGCTCAGAGAGAGGTAGCGGAGGCCCTGCTGGAGTTAAAAAAGGGGCCCGCATCTTCTGTGGCAGTGGAAACAAAATTGGTGCGTGCCTCCTACCATCTACAGAAGATGACACTGGTGGATGACGTAGGGGCGTAGCTCACAACTTTCGAAAGAGTCGCCGACCGCGAAGGGTGGCCGAAGGAGCAGTGGGCAGGGCTGTTGGCCCCATTTTTGACAGGTGAACCCCAAAAGGCCTACTTTGATCTGGAACCAGACAAGGCCCAGGACTATGAGACTCTAAAGGCAGAGATACTTGCACGCCTTGGGGTCACCATGGGAGTCCAGGCTCAACGCGTGCATCAGTGGACCTAACACATAAACAAGCCACCCCATTCGCAGATGTTCAACCTAGTTCTCCCCACCAGGAAGTAGCTAGAGCCGGAGACTTTGTCAGGTCCCCAGATTGTGGAGCGTGTGGTCATGGACTGCTATCTACGGGTGATCCCTGCTGCTTTGAGGAAATAGGTTAGCCATAGGGACCCCAAAACTGCAAGCCAACTGGTGGACCTCATGGAGAGATACATGGCTGCTGAGGACTTACTGCGCCCATCTGCGCCCCGCTCCGATGTATCTAGGGGTGAAATATCGCCCGGTGAACCCGGTAAGACTGTTCCAGGGTTTAGGGGCATCAGGAAATTTGATAAGACTGATACGGTTAAAGAGACTGGGGGATCTAGACCTGGAGACTGGCCAAAGAAGCCAGGAAGGTCTTGGGGACCCTTGAGAAGACTCGGTATAGAACACATACAGTGCTACCGATGCCATGCATTGGGCCCTATTGCTTCCAATTGCCCCCTCAATGATGAACCCATGCAATGCGATTATGCTTATGTGAATAGACGCCTTTCTCTTTTTGCACAGGTCACATATACAGCATCATGTTCAAGTCACATGGAGAAGCAAATGTGTGTGATTTTTGTTGATGGGAGACCAGTCACCGCACTGCTTGACTCGGGTAGTGTGGTAACATTGGTAAAAAGCAATTGTGTAAATCCTGCAAGGTTACACCCTAGCACTGTCGGAGTCACTTGCATCCATGGGGAAACCCGTGACTACGGTAGTCGAGATTGACACCCCTTGCGGTAGTGTGACCTTCATTACTTTATGAAGCCCTAGAAGGCAGGGATTTTCCCCATTTTTGGAGGTTATGGGAAGGCACAGGGAGTCTGGAGGATAGAGCACCCCCTGCTGCAGAAGCACGGGACCTCTCGTTAGACCTGTTTTGCCTAAGGGAAGGGGAGACTGGTGACAGGACTGAAGAAGGAGGAGACCCTCTTCCTTTTCCTGTACAGGCTGGGGAGCTGGAGGAGCTGCAAGATAGCCCACCGTGGGCAGCTAATGACCCAGACAATGTCTCTGATCCTGACAGTGAGAGTGAACCAAATGTAGTACCTGACTTAGAGGTCCAGAGAGGACTTCTGTACAGCATAACTATGGGATGTCACTCTCCTTAAAGCCAGAGAAAACGTGAAGGTGATGGATGGGGAGCCTGTGGATCCTAATTGGGGGGTGTCTTTTCCCTAGATGGCGCTTAAAAATAATTTGTTGTATCAGGTGTTGAAATGTGGGAAGGACGATGTAGAACAGCTAGTGGTTCCCAAACCCTTCCGCAGGATGGTGCTAGATCTGGCCCTTGGGCATGTAATGGGGGACATCTGGGTATGGAGAAAACCAGAGAGAGAATAACCCAGAGATTCTTCTGGCCTGGGTTGTATGCAGACGTCAAAGAATACTTGAATCATGCCCTGAGTGTCAAAAGGCGGCCCCATCACTCCATTTTCGTAGTCTGCTTGTCCCACTTCCCATAATTAAAGTGCCATTTGAGCGAATTGGCATGGATCTCATGGGACCAATAGTAAAATCTGCCTGGGGACACCAGCACATCCTGGTGATCCTGGACTATGCGACCCGCTATTCTGACGCCATACTCTTGCGGAACACCTCCATTAGGACTATCGCCAAGGAGCTGGTCGAGGTGTTTAGTTGGGTGGGGATCCCTACAGAGATCTTGACAGATCAGGGTACCCCTCTTCATGTTCAGAGTGACCAGAGAATTGTGCAAGTTGTACAAAATCTCCCATATCCATACTTCTGTTTACCACCCCCAAACTGACGGTCTGGTGGAAAGGTTTAACAAGACCCTCAAGAGTATGCTAAAAAGGTGGTGGATAAAGATGGGGGAAATTGGGATTTTTTTGCTGCCATAACTCATGATTGCCATACGAGAGGTTCCGCAGGCGTCTATGGGGTATTCCCTCTTTGAACTCTTGTATGGTAGACATCCCAGGGGGCTTCTAGATGTTGCAAAAGAGACATGGGAAGGAGAGGCCACCCCATATAGAAGCATCATAGAGCACATCTCCTTGACGCAGGATCGATTTGCAGCTGTTCTGCCCCTTGTACGAAAGAACCCCAGAGAAGTGTTTATAATCAGGGTGCCAAAACTTTCAACCCCGGAGACAGAGTACTGGTGCTAGTCCCCACGCTTGAAAGTAAATTCCTAGCAAAGTGGCAGGGCCCCTTTGAGATTAGGGAAAGAGTAGGGGAAGTAAACTGCAAAGTTTACCAGCCTGGGAAAAGGAAACTGGAGCAGATTTACCATGTTAATCTCCTAAAACCGTGGAAGGACAGAGAGAGTTCATTGGCAGTGCCCACTCCCCAAAAGGACAGGTTACCCCTGACCCTAGATATTCCCATAACCGGGTCCTTGTCACTGACACAACAAAACAACGTTAAGGAATTTGTCAGTAAATATAGAGACTTTTTCTCTTCCCTAACCGGACTGACCACTGTACTAAAACATGACATAATCATGGAACCTGGGGTCCGTGTAAATGCAAAACTCTACCGAATACCTGAGGCTAGACAAGAGGCAGTGGCGAGAGAAATAAAAACCATGTTGGAGTTAGACATGATAGAGGAGTCCCACAGCGCCTGGTCGAGCCCTACAGTACTGGTCCCAAAGCCAGAGGAAAAAAGAAAGGAAAAAACGGCCTTCTCTACCCCTGAGGGGTCCTTCCAAAACAAGCGAATGCCGTTTGGTCTGCATGGGGCCCCTGCATCCTTCCAGTGGATGATGGACAAAACTTTGAGGCCACATTGGCCCTATGCAGTAGCCTATCCTAATGATGTGGTCATCCACAGCCCAGATTGGGAATCACATCTGCCCCGGCAGTGGTAGATTCACTGAGGGTAGCAGGTTTAACAGCCAACCCGAAAAAGTGTGCCATAGGTCGGTCTCGAGGAGGCCAAATACCTTGGACATGTTATTGGTCGGGGTCTGAACAAACTCCAGACCAATAAGATCGAGGCCATTCAAAAGTGGCCCCAACCGGTGAACAAGAAACAGGTTTGTGCCTTCCTGGGGATTACAGAGTATTACCGACGCTTCATCCCAGACTTTGCCACCATTGCCTACCCTGACTGATCTGACGAAGGGTAGAGAATCAGGAAAGTGGAATCCCGAAACCGAGAAGGCCTTCCAGAAGTTGAAGCAAGCCCTTTGTGTACAGCCGGTGCTCATGACCCCAGACTTCACAAAGGAGTTTGTGGTTCAAACCGACGCCTCTGAGGTGGGACTAGGTGCTGTTCTGTCCCAGATCAGAGATGGCGAGGAGCACCCGGTCGTCTACTTAAGCAGGAAGCTTAATAGGCATGAAAGGAATTATGCCATTGTGGAGAAGGAGTGCCTGGCTATCAAGTGGGCCTTAGAGGCCCTAAAATACTACCTGCTGGGAAGGTCATTCGGGCTAGTCACCGACCATGCCCCCCTTAAGTGGATGTGTAACAACTGGGAGAAAAATAGCCGGGTGACTAGGTGGTTCCTGGCCCTACAGCCATTTAAGTTCTCAGTGGAACACTGGGCCGGAAGGCTCCAAAATAATGCCAGTGGTCTTTCCCTGGCTCACTGCATGGTCAGGACAGTTGCTCCGCCCCAGGGGCTTGAGCAGAGGGGGGAATATGTGACATTATGCGAGACGCCATAATGGACGGCAATGTTTTGTGGGTGTCAGGAACAGCCCCACACTGTATAGAGAGGAACCCGATTGTTTAGTTTAGCGCCAGGCGGCGAGACTTTGTTTTCTGTTTCTATGTGTTTTGATCTTGCAAACCTGTGATAATAAACCTGGCAAGCCGCCAGATTTTAAAGAAACTGACCTCCATGCTGAATATGTTCCTCTTAAAAGTGATCCCCACGAGCTAATCTCCCACACTGGTTACACTGGTCTAGTGACACTGGGACAGGTATGGCTAGCAATCAGAAACACTGTTGCTGGCTGCTCTGGTCTGGGAACATTGTGACTGGTATGGCTACTGATCAGGAACATTGTTGATAGCTTACACTTGTCTGGTGGCACTGTGACTGGTTCTGGCTAGTGATCAGGAACACTGTGGCTGGCTGCATTGGTCTGGTAATACTGTGACTAGTGTCGCTAGTGATCAGGGACACTGTGGATGGCTTGCACTGGTCTGGTGGCATTGTGACTGGTGCGGTTAGTGATCAGGGACACTGTAAAAAATACAGCTGGCAATCACAGTTCAGAGCACTCTGTTTCCTCTCACAACTGATCAGTGTGGTAGGGGCACAATGCAGTCTTTATTTCCATGTGTGGTCTCTCTGATTGGTCTCATCAATCATATGGTACAGGGATAATTTAATTGGCTCTGTACCATCATTTTGTGATCTGCAGTGTCAAAAGGACACAGTAATCACAGAGCGTATTCATGTGCATTCTAGAGGCCATGCACTAGCACTACAAAAAAGGATTCCATTTACAGATAGCCTCCCATCCTCAGGAAGCAGCCTTTTGGCTTTATGAGGGACAACCTCAAGAGAAAAAGTGTCAAACTTCAGTTTGAATTTTATTATGCTTGTTTGCCAGCCTCCCTGACTTTTTGCTAGTCCCTCTTTTAGATATTGTATGTGTGCACTATGATCTGGTTCTTTTTCTGTTCAGCTGCCAGGAGTCTGTGTATGTGTAAGGGCCGCAACCTTGTGCAACCACCAGTAGCCTCCTCAGCCCCGGAAGGATTTCCCATGTTAGGACCAGAGCACTTTTTGCGATTCGGCACTGAGTTGCTTTAACTGACAATTGCGCGGTCGTACAATGTTGTACCCAAGCTAAATTTGCATCCTTTTTTTCCACAAATAGAGCTTTCTTTTGGTGGTATTTGATCACCTCTGTGTCATTTCTGATCACCGCTATAACCAAAAAAAGAGCAACAATTTTGCAAAAAAAAAACAATATTTCTTTCT
The DNA here is from genome assembly GCA_018402905.1 of Glandirana rugosa. Taxonomy (NCBI): domain Eukaryota; kingdom Metazoa; phylum Chordata; class Amphibia; order Anura; family Ranidae; genus Glandirana; species Glandirana rugosa. The sequence goes on along the minus strand of BLSH010016052.1, from coordinate 779,247 downwards.
ACTTTTTGCTGAAATACATATCCAAAAAACAAAAAACCTATACATAAAGTCGTTTTTCATCTTTCTTTATAACAAAAAAAAAACGTTTTAACAACGAGAAA
>BLSH010016052.1:741157-756948 GCA_018402905.1 Glandirana rugosa | reverse complement strand
CTATATGATATATGTGAGATCCCACCTATGGTGACGTCATCCGACTCTAGGCAGCGGCTTTGCATTGATGTGTGTCACATATCTGCTAGTGTCTCAATGCCTGGGGAGTGAAATATAAATAAGAGTTATCGCTAATCTCATTTCCCATATAAGTATAACATCTGTGGGTTCTACACTTCCTATAACAAATTTGAGATGTTTAGCAAGCATGCATGTAAGAGTTTTTAAGTCTATGCTTGCGCACAATCTTAGACTATAATAATCATTTAGATAGGAGCGGCCCCATATGTGGTTTACGTTGCCTGGAGACGGGTTGACGCCATGACCAGGTGGGCGGACTTACTATTTCTCTCATCCGCTATAAAAAACTGTTGTGTCGCGCCGCTCGGCCACGCCCTCAGGACGAAGTCGGATGTGACGAAACGCGTCAGGGCCGGGCCGAGCGACGCAACAGCGGAAGTGAATTGCCGACCGTCGAACGAACGCCCTCAGCAGCGGAACGGGCGGGTACCGAACTGTTGAGGAGGGCATGTTGTGAGAGGCGGCAAGGAAACCATGCGCTTTTATGTCTTCTACCATGTGAGTGTATTTTTATGAATTTAGTCTTTATTTTCAAATAAAACGGTTTTACGCTATGAAGGTGTCCCCACTCCCTTCTTGTTTACATACATCCCTTTGAGCTAATGAAGAGCGCCATCAGAGGAAAGGATCGTTTTGTTTCAGAAGTGGTGTGAGGGGCCATCTTGGAGTCATAACTTCATAGCAGTTGGAGCTCAATGCGGTCATCTCACCAGGTTCTGGTGAGTGCATCCCCATAAGGGGACTCCGATCTACTCTCACGAGGTGATAACTTGTTGGTGGAGGGTTAAACATCTGCAAGCGGACTGTGGTATTAGAAGAATCAAGTTTTGAGTGCACACCAATAGACCTGGAAGCGCTGCTGTAGGAGTACTTGATCTGACTCCTTTGCATATACATTATATGAAACGTTTCGTTTAGACTTGTTTTCCAGCGGCTGCTCAAACACTTATTATTGTTTGTTTTATGTTCTAGTTTTAAAAGGAGATAGTGCATGTGCGCTGAGCAGAGTCTTTTTGGGTTTTGGAACTTTTGTGTGGTATTTGATACTCTGTCATTTTATAATAATTTACACATATATGTGTCAGAAATAAAAAAGATGCATCTCTTCACTGTGGTGGGGCAGCAGCCGACACAGATAAGTAATATACCAAACGTATTAATAATCTTAAGAAAAATTGTGTACCGCCAAAAGTAGATGAACAGCAATGATATTATAAATGGACAGCACATTGAAATAAAGTCCATAAAAGTGTTAAAGTGAAAAAAAAAATGCTAAAGTGAAATATATATATACAGTTGATTTAAATGTATAGTCCCATGATCGGATCAGCAATATAAACTTATTGGTGAAAATACAATAGTTCAGTGCAAAGATGTGCACAAAAAATTGGTGGTGACTTGAAAAGTGAAGAGGTGATCCAGTGCAGTACTCCAGAATCATCCACCACACACCTGTTAAAAGGACACTCACCGGAAAATCTGGCTGCCGTTACAGCAGCAAACACGCACTCCTGTAAATGCGTCATCTGTTGTGAGGAAGGCCGTTCAGCAATTTGCAACATTCAAATGTAGCTGTAGTAAGTAAAGCTCACCGGGTGCCAGATAAAGTCTCTATACTGTAGTATTTATTGGATTTATATGTTAAAAGCCAAAATAAAATGAATCATAAAAACATTTGACAATGGGTGTCATTACCGACCCGGTATCAGACAGTGGCCTGACGTCAGCACTGTTGTCTCCTCCCCGACGCGTTTCATCTAATAGGATATTATCAAAGGACCTTCTAGTGTCAGACATCAAACTAGCTTATATAGCCTCTCAAAACTGCTCAAATCACAGTGACTTTATTTCAATGTGTTGTCCATTTATAACGCAGTATTCACATTTCATTACAGTTCATTTACTTTTGGTGCTACACACTTTTTCTTAAGATTACACATATATGTGTGTTTATGTGTCTATACACATGTACTGTATAGGCATTTAAACATGCATTTAATGCAACATGGGCAATGGAGAAGCATTCTACACGTGCATGCGCCTACCTGTTTTTATGCATGTTTATACAAGGTCTTTACGGATTGTTCTTCTCAGGATTTTTCTGTTAACGTGATCCTAAGGATAAACATCAGTAAATTATTACATTCACGTGCAACTGGCCTATCAGCTGCTTTTGCTTTCCTATAATAAGCTCTCACCTTATTCCTCCTCCACCAAACAAGATGCATCTTTCTAGTTAGCGAGAAGCCATGGGTGTGCATCCTTGATATATTTGTTTCTTCCAATCTGTATACATCAGCCCCTTGTTCTTTCATATGAGAATATAAACTTTCCAATCAGCACTGTAAACTCCACAAAGTAAGTAGACAGAAGTACATAATCTGATAAAATTCTGTCTGGAATTCACCAGGCTTTTCCCACCGCACTTCAACATGTCAAAACACTACTACCATTACACTGCACAGGCATGCCATCAGGCAGGGACAGGGAAACACAGCGCTACGTTTGGACTTTGTCAAGATATTTTTACTCAGTAAAATAAATTGCATTACAAAATCTCTGTGTATGTTGTGAATGTGCTAATATTCAGATACAATGTTAACTGCTGGTTTTAAAGAGAAGGGAGGAAGTGCAGCTTAAACATCGCCAACCTGCAAAGAGAACCTGTCTATTGGGTTTCTAGTTCCAAAACATAGGTTGCATGTATTCGTAAACATATTTGAAAGTATTTGTGCAAATATATTTGAAATATATTTGTACTGTGGCTTCAAGGTGCCTATGTAGCATGATGGACAACACTATAAATTATACAGTGGGGAAAATAATTATTTGATCCCCTGCAGATTTTGTAAGTTTGCCCACTTACAGAGAAATGAAGGGTCTATATTTTTTATCATAGAAAAAACACATGATACAAATGTTATCAATTAAGATGCAGTTCAGTGAGCAAAATAAGTATTTGATTCCCAAGCAAAATATAACTTAGTACTTGGTGGAGAAACCCTTGTTGGCAAGCATAGAGGTAAGCCATTTCTTGTAGTTGGTGACCAGGCTTGCACACATCTCAGGAGGGATTTTGGTCCACTCTTCTTTACAGGTCTTCTCTAAATCCTTAAGGTTTCTTGGTGGTCACTTGGCAACTCGAAGTTTCAGTTCCCTCCATAAATTTTCTATAAGATTAAGGTCTCGAGACAGGCTAGGGAAGAAGGTTCTCATCCAAGATTTTACAATACATGGCCCCATCCATTGGCACCTCAATGCAGCAAAATCTTCCTGTACCTATGGCAGAGAAACAGCCCCAAAGCATAATGTTTCCACCTCCGTGCTTGACTGTAGGAATGGTGTTCTTAGGGTCATAGTCAGCATTTTTCTTCCTCCTCAAGAAGGCACATGTAGAGTCATGCTAATGAACATCAAAATGATTCAGGGAAGGATTGGGAGAAAGTGCTATGGTCAGATGAGACCAAAATTGAGCTATTTGGCATTAACTAACTCGACTCGCAGTGTTTGGAGGAAAAAAAATGATGACTATGACATCTATGATGACGCAACATCTGATGTCATCCCGCGGCCATTCCTAGTTACACGGCGGCAAGCCAGTGTTTGCATACAAGTGGACATCAGCTGGAATGTGAGTGGAATGTAATACATTTTAGTAGGAATAAATTATTTTTAAACGGAGAGCACTAGATTCTTTATCTTTTGCTGCAAATGACTACCCTCTTGTTACTATACCCACGAAGGAGATTGGGCAGAAGGAATGTATGGTTCATTTCCCACTTCAACTTGAGCCCTAAGGGGAACAGCTTGGTATGACTCGCTGGTAAAACAGCAGTCATAATGTGAGGTGAGCAGCCAGTGAGCACAGGATAATTGCACAGGCACTATAAGCATTTTGTTTTGTATTACATCCTGTTTATTCACAGAGGCGGAAGAGGATATTTATATGGACATTTTTTTTGGATTATTCCATGATTCATTTTTTGGTGTGAATTTTCTTTTACTTGCTACATGCTTAAAAGTTTATTTTTTTTTTTGATTATTGATTGTATAAGTTGATACATATATAATATTAGTTTCATCCACTAATATAAGATAACATAGCACTTGCACTTTAGGTTTTTTAGGGAGTTGCGCTGCACTATTATATGAGTTCATGATTGGTTAAAGTGAGGTGAAAACAATTTTGTGGTGCTGGCAGCAATTCATTGAAGATTGACTTGCTCATTGTTATCACTTTACACAATTGTTTTCAACAATTAATATTTGCTTTGTATATGTATATTTGTTTATTGCATTAGGCAATTAGAGGTTGCTCTGATTAAGATATTCACATTGAATTAAAAAGAGTTACGCTCGTTTTTAAGGGGGGGTCAAGAACTTCAGCTATGTGGATCAATTAAAAACAAACAAAAAGGGAGGCAAACGCCTGGTGCATTACCTTTAAAACATGGCACAATTTATTAAAAGAGCCAAAAACATACTCACAAACATGAGTGAATATAGCGCATGTCATATACACTCCAGTGACGTGGACGTCATACCTCAGTGGTTGGTTGGAAAGCTAACGCATTTTGGGAGACAAGCCCCTCACTCAGAGCTCTGAGGAAGGGGGCTTGTCTCCCGAAACATGTTAGCTTTCCAACCAACCGCTGAAGCTTTATGTCCACGTCACTGGAGTGTATATGACATGCGCTGTATTCACTCATGTTTGTGAGTATGTTTTTGTTTTTTTAATAAATTGTGCCATATTTTAAAGGTAATGCACCAGGTGTTTGCGCCCTCCCTTTTTGTTTTTAAACTGTTTGGAGTTTCCCCACTCAGGGAGAGCAGCACCGCCAAAACCACCTTGGATGAAGTGAGCGCTGGAGTTTTGCAGTTTTTTGTTTTAATATTATGAGGATCAATTATATAGATTGCAGTTATTCACTCTGAAGAAGAGGCAAATAGGAGGGATATGATTCTACAAATGTAACAAAAGTGACTCCAGTAACTGTAATAAACTCTCTGAAGAAAACATGAGGCCACAATTTGAGATTAGAAGAAAGGGTTCTTTACTGTTAGAGCAATAAACATGCCTTGAGATGCCTTCTTCCAAAGGCTTTCATGAAGGGAATATTCTAATAAATTGTTTCAGTATTATGCTATGCCAGTGTGTCTTCCTTGCTCTTTTAATATTGACCTATACTGTAAGTGGAAGTATTTCAGGGATAGCCCAGAGATACAGATTTAGAAGTTTTTGCACAGATATCAGATCTTTTTTTCTATTGATTTGTGCAGGCAAAGGGGGCAGCACAAAGAAAAGTACTTTAAAGCATTTCTACACTCAACCACTAGAATCTCATAACTTTTGACATGCAAACAAAAAGGAAACCTGGGTGTTGTTGCAGGTTTTGTTTAGGTGTTTTTTTTTTAACAATTGTTTGTTTTTCTGTATCCATGCAGTGCTCCTGTGGGATACGTGGCTGCTGGGCTCTCCTGTTTGCCTACCTACTGAACGGGTCGCTCCATGCCCCTACCATGTGGTTTTAGCTTTTTTTACACAGGCCACTGGCAATTATATGACTTTGGTGTAATGTAAGCAATGCAATGTAGTATGTCATATTTACTTTGCTTATTTTGTTTTGTTCTTCTTCTTCTTATAATAATGATGACTTTTTTAGATGGAGATCAAAGTTCCCTGAGGAAGCAGAGTAATTCTGCGAAACACTTTGGAACTGATTACCAGAAATTTCCATCAATCAATTTTTAATATTTATTGCCAACCGTGTTGTGCCCCACATATTAGTGGGATAATTGTAAAGGTTATGTGGTCACGTGGAAACCTACTGTACATCAATTTTATCTATTTTGTAATAAAGTGGAAGTAATGTTATACTGGTGTCTAATGTTTTGCCTCAGACAAATACACATCCTTAAACTTCCTACATGAACAAATGGGAGGCTCTGTCCCCTAGATGTTCTTTTTTTTTGTTTCTGCTCTTTTGTTCTGCTAAAAGGCTAAAAAAATAGCCCTTGAGGAAGAACAACAAAGTTTTTGGCTTTGGGCTCAATTGATTCTGGGTTGTTAAAAGCTTTAAAATCATTCCCCGGGTTGGGAGCAAATATAGCCCATGATATAGGTTATGCACACCATTGTTATAAATATGTTTTTAGAGATGCAATATGGACCAAATCAGATGGCCTGTGGATATGTTTTAGCACATTTTGAATAAAGAATATACTGTATATTTATGTATATCTGTGTGGTTAAGTTGATACTCTATTAAACCCCCGCCACCCGCACAACCAATTGATGGCTTATTTTTTGTTTGCTCGGAGCACATTTATGCGTTACAGTCTGTGGATTGTTGAGTGTTTTTCAACTTTTGACATGTTAAAGAATCCCTAAACTTTATTTTACATTTTGGATAGAGTAAGAGAGAGTTAGAACCCCTGTCTTTTTTTTTTTTTTTTGCCATCTGTGTCTCATTGGGGATTTTCTCTTCACTTCCTTTTCCATAGCCAAAACAAGAATTAAGTGGGGAAATCCCTCCAAAGTAAGGGGATCCTCCATCAGTGCAGCCTCAACAGTGCCCATCAGTGCAGCCTTATCAGTGCCCACCAATGCAGCCTCATCAGTGCCCACCTGTACAGCCTATCAGTACCCATGAGTACAGCCTATCAGTGCCCACCAGTGCAACCTCATCAGTGCCCATCAGTACAGCCTATCAGTACTCACCAGTGCAGGCTCATCAGTGATCATCAGTACAACTTCATCAGTGCCCATCAGTACAGCCTATCAGTGTCCACCAATGCAGCCTCATCAGTGTCCACCAGTACAGTCTATCAGTGCCCATCAGTGCAGCCTATCAGTGCCCATCAGTGCAACCTCATCAGTACAGCCTATCAGTGCCGCCTCATCAGTGCCCATCAGTACAGCCTATCAGTGCCCAACAGTGCAGCCTTATCAATGCACATCAGTGCAGCCTCATCAGTGCCCATCAGTACAGCCTCATAAGTGCACCTAACAGAAACAAGAAAAACTTTTTTTTCAGAATTTTGGGTTTTTTTTTTTTTTGAGAAATATAATATATATATTGTTCGGAAAAAAAAAAAACAGTGGTGATTACAGTGGAGTTCCACCCATTTAAAAGTCAGCAGCTACAAAAAGTATAGCTGCTGACTTTTAATAAACAGACACTTACCCGCCTCGCTTCTCTCCTTCTCCTCTCCGCGGTGCCGGCATTGCAAGTGTGGGCACCCGGCTGTGACAGCTTGTGGCGTCACAGCCGGGTGTGCACTGTGCATGCACGAGCGGCGCTGTGCGTTATGAATGGCTGGACAATCTTCTAGGACCTGTGACGTGTCCCAGAAGATTGCAGAGAGGGAGGGGGGAGAGGAGAACTTTCGCTAGGCACCGCAGCACCATGAGAGGAAGTGTGAGCTGGGTGCCTGTCAAAACTAGGTACCCACTCCCCTTCCCCAAGAAAATGACATGTCAAATGTGGCATATTAGGCGGTCAAGAGTACTTAAAGTGGACGTTCCACTTTTGGGTGAAACTCCACTTTAACCACTTGCCGACCACCCGCCGCAGCATGACGGCGGCAAGGTGGCTTGTTATTGCGAACCACCGTCACAGGACGGCGGCCGCGATAACTAGCATTCTGAATGTGCGCCGCTGGAGGCGCGCTCGCGCGCTCACTGTTTTCGGGGGGAGCGGGTAGGGCGGACTCGATCGCCGCCAGCTACCCGCGATGGCTCCCCCGCACTGAAAGAACGGAGGTCAGTGTATGTAAACACGGATCTCCGTTCTGTTGAAGGGGGAAGGGTGATGATCACAGCCTTCCTGTTTATGGAAACTGTGATCATCCTCTTTCCCCAGCCAGGGCAGCCCACACACAGTTAGAACACGCCCAGGGAACACAGTTAACCCTTAGAGTGCCCCCTGCAGGTTAACCCCTTCACTGCCAATGGCATTTACACAGTAATCAGTGCATTTTTATAGCACTGATCGCTGTATAAATGCCAATGGTCCCAAAAAAGTGTCAAAATGGTCCGACCTGTCCGCTGCAATATCGCAGTATCACTAAAAATCGCAGATCGCCGCCATTACTAGTAAAAAATAAAAACCCCAGAAATTCTCATCGTCCGTAAACTCGGCAACTTTTGCGCAAACCAATCAATAAACGCTGATTGCAATTTTTTTACCAAAAATATGAGGAAGAATATAAATCGGCCGAAACCGATGAAAAAAAATGTTTTTTTATATTTTTTTTTTTTTGGATTTGTATTGCAAAATTGTCGCTCTTCTTTTGTTTATAGCGGTGATCAGAAATGACGCAGAGGGGATCAAATACCACCAAAAGAAAGCTCTATTTGTGGGGAAAAAAGGACGCAAGTTTCGTTTGGGTACAACGTCGCACGACCATGCAATTGTCAGTTAAAGTGACGCATCGCCGAATCGCAAAAAGTGCTCTGATCCTAACCTGGGAAATCCTTCCGGGGCTGAAGTGGTTAAATGACACCAAACCAAATCTCTATCTGTCTAAAAAATATGATGAAAATTTCATATGGTTACAGTGTTGCAGGACCACGCAATTGTCATTCAAAGTGCGACAGCACTGAAAGCTGAAAATTGGCCTGGGCCAATACTTTAGCAGTTGTGATCCACAAGTTACCTAAACTTTGGCCCTACTGGTCAACACGCACTCTTTCTCTCACTAACATCCTAAATGCAAACTAAGGATGATATAGATCACATCTCAACCTGTTCAAACATATCCGGTGCATCCATGCAATTCCAGTTGTTTTAGACAAGAAATTCAGAAGTGTTTGACAAGCATACCAATGCAACAAGACACTCTAATTAAAAATCACTGAGCTGAAAACTGCTTGGATTTTGCTGGAGACAAATATGATATAGTGCTGCCATCTAATGGCAAGAAGAAAAAATGACTAAAGTGAAGGTGCACCCTAGATTACAGACGTATAACACATGTAGCTTGATAAGTGCATTACACGGTACACCATGTATGACTCCGCACTCTGGTTGTTTTGCAATCAGCACAGAAAACCGCTAGACATTTACTACAAGCGACACCGTGTAACTCATGGTGTCACCCCACCCCCTTTGTGCTATCTATGCCCTTGACAGCATCAGGGCACAGAGGTGGCGTTTCAGGTCAGGATGTGCATTTACAAGAGGTAGATAGCATAGGCTGGGGGGAAGTAGAGTGACACCATGAGATGCATAGGGTTGCTGGTAAAGTAAGGTGACCAGATGTCACCAAAATTAAATCCGAGGACACCATACTGAACCACACTCATTTTTAACTACACCCACAAACTCGCGCATGTTAACTACCTGCCGTCCCGCCGCGGTACTTTTACTGCGCTGGGGTAGCAGCTCCGGGCACCGCAACGCACTGGTACGTCGCTGCCTACTCTCAAGTGGTTAATATACATGTTTATCAATATTTAGATGGTATACACAAAATGTAAACATTAACAATACCCCTAAGGCCCCTTTCACATGGGACGGATCCACTCAGCGGACTCCGCCAGCTCAGCGGGAGATCGTTGTGTTGATCTCCGCTGAGCCGGTGGATGACAGGTCCGTCTCTGCTCACTGTGCAGGAATGGACCTGTCAGATCCCCGCTGTTCTCTATGGGCAGATCAGATGAGAAAGGATTGCATTTCCATTTTCATCCGATCCGATCTGCTGGACGGAAGGCAAACACATCGCACATATGTCCACATCTCCGCTGACATCCACCTGCCCATAGAAGTGAATGGGCGGCCCGCTTGGACCCGTCTGAAAAACGGACAGGCGGATCCCAGTGGGCTTATCATGTAAAAGGAGCCTTAGGGCCCATTCACACCAGATGAAGTTGGATGCATTTTTGACTGCATTCCCACTGCAGTAAATTCACACCATTGCAGTGCAGTGAAAAAGTACATCAAACTGCATTTTTACAAACCGCAAATGCGCAAAAACGCGCACAAACACACTGGAATGTATCATAGTGCACATAAAAGCCCAAAGAAAGAAGAAGGAAGTGCACTCAAGGTACAAACGCTTAGGGAAAAATACATTGCAAATGCATGTAAATGTGTCAAATGCATGCCAATGTGCATGCAAAAAAGCGCAGTTCCTGGTGTAAATGGGCCCTAAGGATAATCTGAATGGCTTTACAGTTACAAATCAAAACAGTGTGACAAAATGTGAGCATGACAAGAATAATGTAAAATAATGAAAGACTGAAGGCACACTGGGAAAACAATGCAAGTGGTGGGTATAGGAAGATCGCATGTTATAGTGGGAGTGGCTTAACCTTATCACTTCCAGAGCTGTTTTTTCACACGTTTAAAAAATCATTTTAGTCCTGAAGATTACTTAATACGTTAGTAAACCCATGTGTTGGTTTTTTTTTTTTGCAACCTGCAAGGCAATGACATAATGTGCTAGTATGCTCGCATTAACGGCGTTAACCGGCGTTAACCGGCGTTTTTGACGACAGCGTTTTCAGGTTAAAAAATAGCAGAGGATTTTTTTAAAATGCCTATTGATGCCGACGCTCACTAACGCTCATTAATGCCGATACAAAATGCCAAAAAATGCAGATTTTTCCCTGACGTCGGGCCCGACGTTTTGCTTATTTATTTTCATACGCCTGTGTGTTAGTGTGAGTTTGGCTTTAATTTATTAGTGTATTTACATCTGCTAGTACATCTTGGCAAGTACACGCGATAAGAAAAATGGGAGAAAATTGCTGCAAGAGGAACGATCGGTTGATCATCTGATCGTCACTATAATGCTTTTGATAGCCGATTCCCACTGTTCGGATGAAAGAACAAAAAACAAAGGTGCAAGCTAGGAAATTTTTACCACAACATCAGCTTTTTGTTCAATGTGTACAGCAATGATTGAACATATTTGGTGGACATGGCTGTAAGGGTCACATGCGTTATATCACTTCCTCTGCTACTACGCTAGTAAGTAGCTACATTTGCCTAGGTTTGCCCTTGTTGTTCAAGAATTTTCATACAAGTTAATATCATTTTCTTTTACATGATACGCACCTTCATGAAAAATCGGACAATCGTTCATCTCATAGTGTGTACTAAGCTTAATATTCCCCTTCCCCCAGACTGACAATGCTGCTCTATGCTGTGCCCCCTGTGCTCCTTCATCCAAAATGGGGACACTGTAATACAGGAGATGTGTTACTGGCTAGATCACCAGGTAAATACAGAAGAAAAAGCCTTAAAAAAAAGAAAACTAATGCAGCCACCACATCTAATGATTGGTAAGCTGCAATATATTACATTTTTGGTTTCGTGTTTAACCGATTTCAGACTGTCTGCCCACAATGTACTGCGGACGGGTAGCCCATGCAGGCAAAGCGACATACTAGTACGTCTCTGCCTGCTTCCCGCTTTAGGGTGCAAGCTTCTCCGCTGACACCCACTGTGATTGTACACAGCAGGAATCTGCCAGCAAGTCCCAGCCAATGATTCATGGATGGGACCTGCTGATTGGCTGTGTCCAATCACAGCCCAAAGCTTTGTGCTCACATTCAACACAGAGCTCTGTACACAGGGAGCAATCTGTCAGTTTCTCATCGCTGGAAAGCAGGGATGAAAAACTGAGAGATGATTAGTAAAATGCAACAAACTTTACACATAGGTACATATTTATTTAACCCCTTGATCGCTCTTGATGTTAACCCCTTCCCAGCCAGTGTCATTAGTACAGTGACAGTGTATATTTTTAGCACTGATTACTGTAATAATGTCACTGGTGATGTCAGTGGCAGTTAGTGAGTCCCCCCCCCCAGCGTCAGTTAGTGTCAGACTACCCGCCGCATTATAGCAGTTCTATTGTAAGTTGTTGATCACTGCCATTAGTAGTATAAAAAAAAAATTCCAGTACATATACCATTGTTTGTAAACGCTATAAATTTCATGCAAATCAATTAATATTCACTTACAGGCAGCCCCCGGGTTACAAACAAGATAGGTAAGTCGGAACAGGTATATTTTTTAGGTATAGCTCCAGCCAAAAAATATATTTTCAAGTTTTCTGGATAGCATAGGGAAGAGGTAACACCCTTGTAAGGTTTGTTTTGCTGTCCATAAGATTTCACCTCACTTGCTGTCCCAATGATAATTGGATTTTGAAAATTTTGGGTTGTTGTGGAAACAAGGATTGGTGATAAAGCATCAGCGGAGACCCCTTTTTCCCATAATAACTCTACAGGAGTGAATTTCCCTTCCTAGGGGGAGATTTCCTCTCACTTCCTGTTGTCTCCCTCCATATGTAAGTAGGAGTCGTATGTAAGTCCGATGTTTGTAACTCGATGACTGCCTGTATTGGCATTTTTTTTTTTTACCAAAGACATGTAGCAGAATATATTTTGGTCAACATTTATGAAGAAATTAGATTTCTTTAAATTTTTTTATTCAATATGTTTTGAAGCAGAAAGTAAATATTGGGGTTTTTATGGTCTTTTTTTCATTTATATTGCAAAAATTCTAAAATCCAGTGGTCATCAAATACCTCAAATACCACCAAAAGAAATCTCTATTTGTGGGGGGGAAAAAAATTACACACATTTTGTTTGGGTACAGCGTTGCATGACCGCGCAATCGGCAGTTAAATTAGCGCAGTGTTAAATAGCAAAAAATGGCCTGGATATGAAGGGGGCAAAACCTTCTGGAGCGGAAGTGGTTAAAGCGGAGTTCCACCCAGAAAAACTTTTTTTTTTTGGCATCCACTCAAGGCCTCATACACACGGGTGTATCTTAAAAAATAAGCAAAATGTCAGACCCGACGTCAGGGGGGAAAAAATCGGCGTTTTTTGGCGTTATGCATCAGCGTTAGTGAGCGTCAGCATCAATAGGCGTCTTTTAAAAAAAAATCCTTTGCTATTTTTCAACCTCGGTGTCAAAAACGCTGGTTAATGCCGGTACGGCATTAGTGGGCGTTAGTGAGTGTTTTGCGGCGTCTGCGTCAAAAACGCCAAAACGTTACAGCCTCAGAACGCGCTGAGCGTGGGTTCTAGTTTCAGCTCACTAATGCTGACGCCCTCTACAGCTCAAAAACATTGGCGTTTTTATGGGGCCATTGACTAACATGGGGAGCTGCAAAAAACGCCAGAAAACGCCGGCGTCAAAAAACGTCCGTGTGTATGAGGCCTAACACTAAATAGCTGTAACCTTTTGTTTACTTACTTTCAAACCACCTAGTAATTACATGTAATTTTTACTCCCAATTTAGTTTCTCTCACTGCTGGAATTTTTCATTTTAGGTGAGGGCATCTGAAGCCGATCCGTAGTCTCCTGGCATCTCTTCCTGAAAGAAGTGCATGGTGGGTAACCATCATGCACTCCTCGATCTCGGTCCGCCTTAAATCGTGTCATTTCCTGTCTGGAAAGAACACGATTTTACAGTACAGGGAAGCCCATTGACTCCTGGGAAATGATGAGTCACATCTCCCAGGAGGCCAGGCACAGCAGAAAGTGAGGAAAAGAGCCTAGGACCCAAAAAGGGGCAGAATACAGGGACCGCTTAGCAACAAGCGACTTAGGGTGAGTATAAAAATGCTTTTTCCTTCAAAGGTAAGTCTATATAGGCAAAGGACTTGAATGATGTAAAACAAAAAATTCTGGGTGGAACTCCGCTTTAATATCGCTTAAATTCCTATGATGGTCAGCTCCATCTAGTTTGCAAAATGCAGTATAGTTTTCTGAAATACCTCAAACATAAACCACATCTTGGCCACTAGATAGAGCTGATGATCATAGGAATGAATCTATTACAGAAAATATGGGGAAAGTTTGGGCAGCCTGCACAAATGGGTGTGGCACCCATCCAACTAATGTTTTATATATAGACACCTGAACAAGGACCTTCATGGCAAGATCATAGGAATGCTTCAGATGAATGCTGCAGATTTAAAAAGACTGGAATGTTTTTGAATTGCATTAACAGTGTTAAATATTAGGGTTGCACGGATACCGGTATCAGTGCTGATGCTAAGCATTTGCACGAGTATCGATACTTCTGCAATGCACCGATACCTAAAACTGATACTTTCAGGCTCAGCTCTTTCAACTTTGAGCGGGATTCTCCCACTGACAGCTAAAATGTAGAAAAAAAAAATCCAGCAATTATCGGTTGTTAAGGAGTGTGGGGCGCCACATCCTTAACAACCAATGACTCATTCCCCTATCAGTGGGTTCCCATGTTGACAGCTAAAGAGTAAATGAAGTCCCGGCAATTGGAGCTGTCAAAAAAAAAAAAGCAGCAGGGCAATGTTTATCAGCAACATTGCTCATTCACTGAAACATTGTTTATTTTTGTATATTTCTGTTTCTTCATCTATAGATCAAAGGGATGAACTTCAATCTACAGATGAAGTCAGTTTAAAGCAACCTGTCAAGTGAAAAAAACATTTTTGGGGCGCTTTTTATTAACCACTTCACCCCCCAAAGTATTTCCCACGTTAGGACCAGAGCACTTTTTGCGATTCTGCACTGCGTTGCTTTAACCACTTGACAACTGGGCACTTAAACCCCCTTCCTAACCAGACCAATTTTCAGCTTTCAGTGCTCTCACATTTTGAATGACAATTACTCAGTCATACTACACTGTACCCATATGAAATTTTCGTCCTTTTTTTCACACAAATAGAGCTTTCTTTTGGTGGTATTTAATCACCATTGGGGTGTTTATTTTTTGAGCAATAAATGGAAAAATACCAAAAATTTTGTAAAAAAATGCATTTTTCTTTATTTCTGTTATAACATTTTGCAAATTAGTAATTTTTCTTCGTAAATTTTGGCCAAAATTTATACTGCTATATGTCTTTGGTAAAAATAACCCAAATTAGTGTATATTATTTGGTCTTTGTGTCAATCACTGAAAATTTATCACACCTGATGCACTGACGGCCTATCTCATTTCTTGAGGCCCTAACAAGACAGGAAAGTACAAATACCCCCCAAATGACCCCTTTTTGGAAAGTAGACAGTCCAACGTATTTAGTAAGAGGCATGGTGAGTTTTTTGAAGTTGTCATTTTTTCCCACAATTCTTTGCAAAATGAAGATTTTTTTTTTCAGTTTTTTTTTTCCACAAAATTGTCATATTAACAGGTTATTTCTCACACCCAGCATATGCATACCACAAATTACACCCCAAAACACATTCTACTACTCCTCCTGAGTATGGTGATACCACATATCTGAGACTTTTTCACAGCCTGGCCACATACAGAGGCCCAACATGCAGGGAGGCGTTCTAAGGACATAAATTACACATATAATTTCCTGACTACCTCTTGCACTTTTGAAGGTCCTGGAGCACCAGGGCAATGGAAACACCCCAAAAATGACCCCATTTTGGAAAGTAAACACCCCAACGTATATTCTATGAGGCATAATGAGTCTTTTGAACGGTTCATTTTTTTCCACAAGTTTTTGGAAAATGTGGAAAGAAAATGAAAACGCATTTTTTTTTTACACAAGGTTGTTCATTTATACAATATTTCTAACACACAGCATGTACATAGCAAAAATGACACCCTAAAATATATTGTGCTACTCGTCCCGAGTATGGCGATACCACATGAGTGACACTTTTACACAGCCTGGCCACATACAGAGGCCCAATATGCAGGGAGCACCATCAGGCGTTCTAAGGACATAATTATATGCAACC
>BLSH010016052.1:718915-738509 GCA_018402905.1 Glandirana rugosa | reverse complement strand
GAATGGGTGAGCATGGGTGACGGATGGGTGGACACGGATAGGTGAGCATGGGTGACGGATGGGTGGACACGGATGGGTGAGCACGGATGCATGGGTGACGGATGGGTGAGCAGGGATGCATGGGTGACGGATGGGTGAGCACGGATGCATGGGTGGGCATGGATGGGTGGGCATGGATGTATGGGTGACGGATGGGTGGGCATGGATGTATGGGTGACAGATGGGTGAGCATGGATGTATGGGTGACGGATGGGTGGGCATGTATGTATGGGTGACAGATGGGTGGGCATGTATGAGGGTGTATGGGTGATGAGGGGGTCCCTGCCTGTCACATAGCAGTGCTGTGGGCACTTCAGATCCTGCCCACAGCACTGCTGCATCTCCTCTCTCCCCCCTCTCCCCCCTCCCCTGTCACACTGCACCGATCGGTGCGGAGAGGGGGGAGACAAGCCGGCACTTCCGCCGGCTTGTTTACATGTGATGCTCCGTCATTTGACGGAGCGATCACGTGGTAAACGGCCGCTCCAAGCGGCCATTTACCGTGATCCGTGATGCGCCGGGTCTCACAGACCCGGCGGTCACGGATGCTCCCAGGTGCGCGCCCCAGGGGGCGCGCAGGAGCGCGATTCTGGGAGGACGTTATATAACGTCCTCCCACAACAATGGGTGCCACTTGCCGCCGTGTATCTACACTACACGGTCGGCAAGTGGTTAACTGACAATTGGATGGTAATGCGACGTTGTACCCAAACAAAATTTGCATCCTTTTTTCCCCACAAATAGAGTTTTCTTTTAGTGGTATTTGATCACCTCTGCGTCATTTCTGATCACTGCTATAAACAAAAAAAGAGCGACAATTTTGCACAAAAAAAATATTTCTTACTTTTTGCTAATATAAAAAAAATATATAAAAAAACAAATTTATTCATCAGTTTTGGTCGATTTATATATTTCCTCATATTTTTGGTAAAAAAAACGCAATCAGCGTTTATTGATTGGTTTGCGCAAAAGTTGCCTCGTTTATAAACCATGAGAATTAATTTCTGGCGTTTTTATATTTTTTTTTTTACTGGTAATGGCGGCGATTTACGATTTTTATCGGGACTGCGATATTGGGGCGGACATGTCAGACATTTTTGACACTTTTTTGGGACCAATGACATTTATAGAGAGATCGGAAATTTAAATGTCCACTGATTACTGTATAAATGTCATTGGCAGTGAAGGGGTAAACCTGGGGGTGCACTCTAGGGGTTAACTGTGTTCCCTGGGCGTGTTCTAACTGTGAGAGGGCTGGGATGTCAGGATCATAAGGGATCGAATTGATCCCAGTGACAGGGATCAGTAAATCTCTGTCATGCTGCCTGACAGCGCAGGGAACCGCCGTGTTTACATTGGTGGTTCCCTGTTTTTCAGCTGTGGCCAGCAATCGAGGCTCGCCGGTGGAGATCGAGTCCGCCCGAGCTGCGGGCACACTCCTTCAGAGTGCGGCGGGCACGAGAGCGCGTTTATAGACAACTATTTGCGAAACAGTGCCACACTGCAGCAGTAAATGTACGCGAGCCGGTCGGGAACCGGTTAAATGTTTTTCTGTTTAACCCCCTATTTTACTCTAATCAGCCTTATTCTCCTCCATTTAATTATTATTTTCTTGCTGATTTTTTTTTTGTTCCTTTCTATTTTATAAACTATTAATAATTCAAACTTTTTTTTTTGTTTGTTATATTTTTACACCTTTAACATATATTTACACGTTTCACATTGAAAAAAAGCGCAAAAAAAAATTTAACTTATTTCATTTGTAGATAACTTTTTAATGCTTTGTATCATTACTGACAGCTGAAGTGCAAACAAAACAGTTGCGGTAGGTATCGGTAATTGGTATTAGCGAGTACTAAATAAAATGTATCGGTACTCGTAAAAAAATGGCATCGGTGCATCCCTATTAAATATTATGAGATTGTAATTGATTGGGTCTATATACTTGTATATATATATATATATATATATATATATATATACACACACTGTATATGTAAAGCGCTGCATAAATTGACGGCACTATATAAGTTCCTGAAATAAATAAAATTCACTTTAACATCTCTTTATTGTAAACCATTATAAAATATTTGTATTTTTTGGGTTCTTTATAATCATTGTTATGCATCATTTTTCTCCTTGCAATCGATGTGCTATTACAGTGTGAAAACATAATTACACCCTTCATCCACAACCTCCACCTGGATTTGCTTTCCCTGTATTAGTGAGGTTGCCGGGATCTAGAATACAAATCCCGCGGTTGCCATGGCAGGAGAGTACAATGTATATTAACATGGGATTAGTCAAGTTATATCTTGTTGATGTTCTTTGTTCTGTATGAGTGTAATAACGTCTCACCTCCAACGCTTCTCCTATAATTACAGTATATGTGTCAGGCTGGATGGAAGATGCACTCCGAAGGGAAAGAAAACACCCAGAATGCTCTGTGTGGGAGGAAATGGTTAATGTGGGTTATTTAGACAAAGAGACATTGTACTGAATTGTGGAATCAATTTTGGCAAAGACAAGAATATAACCCAATTTATAACAAAAGTTATATAATAGAATTAGGGCTCATTCACACCAGCTGCTGCCGTGCAATGCAGTGGCTGACCTGTAGGGCGGTCCGGTTGGACCAGCGCAGTGCTGATACGCCGATACCGGCACATCGCACTGTTTACTTTTTTAAACAAACTTTAGGCCACTTTCCCACTGCTTTGTATGAAAAATGCATCAAAAGCGCATTTTGATGCATTTTTCGCACATTGCGTTGAAGTTAACACAAAATATTATGTACTTTTGCTGTGTTTTTGCTGCGTTTGCGCTGCATTTTACAATAACACTTCCCACTATTCTAATGTGATTTTCAGTGCAACTATTGATGCGACTTTAGAAGTTCTCAAGCCCCTGTTCACAGAATTGCATGACAAGGGAAATCACAATTTATTATGACTTCAGTCTGATTTCAGCTCCATAGACCTCTATGTTATCTCACAGAAGTTGCATCAGCATAGATAAGAAGCAATCCTATGCAACTTTAATGGATCAGTGTTTTATTTTAACCCTCACCTCTCCCCCCCAGTCATCCTTGCTGTCTAAAGGCTAGGTCACACTGAAGAGGTATTTCTCTTTCCTTCGATCAATTGTTCGATCCCTCCTTCCTTCATTTGATCAATCATTCGACTGAAGGATATAATGATTGACTGATCAAAGGAAGGATCAATCGATGAAAGGAGGGATTGACTATTCAATCAAAGGAAGGATCGTTCGATCAATTGAAGTAGGGATCGAAGGAAGGATGAATTGAGGGATCGAAGAAAGAATGGATCAATTGATCGAAGGATGGATCGATTGCAGGAAGGATGGATTGATTGAAGGAACAATCAAATGAGCAAAGGATGGATTGATCGAATTAACAATGAAACAATTGATCAAACAATGGATCAAACAATTGATTGAAGGAAGGATCAAATCAATCGAAGGATGGATTGATCAAAAGAGGGATCAAACAATCAATCGAATGATGGATTGATTGAAGGAAGGATCAAACAATCGATTGAAGGATGGATTGATCGAAGGAAGGATCAAACAATCAATCAAAGGATGGATTGATCGAAAGAGGGATCAATCATTCGAAGGAAGGATTAATCAATTGATCAAAGGAATGATTAATGGATTGAAGGAAGGATCGATCGAGCAAAGGAAGCCTCCAAAATTGCAGCTGTATCAAAATCGGTGGATGAAGGATGACCAGGGAGGAGCAGGGAGGGCTAAAAAAAACACTGAATCCATTGCATAGGAATGCTTCTTATCTATGCTGATGTGGCTTCTGTGAGATAACATAAAAGTCTATGGGGCTGAAATCGCACTGAAGTCCACCATGAACCTTTTCCAAAATTGCGCTGTACTAAGTTGATCAGAAGGGCACCACTGAGTATAATGATTTCCCTTGTCATGTGATGCTGTGAATCCAGGCTCAAAAACTTCCCACAGGTGCATTGCTTTTTGATGTGTTTTCCATGCGGTTTCCATTCATTTTAATGGAGGGATGCATCTTTTGGAGAGTTTTTTTTACCGGACCAAACATGCACCAAAATGCGGCAAGCAAAAATTTCTTAACCACGACTGAAGCGCAACAAACCAGTGTGAAGAGCTACTTAGAATTTAAAGTGATTGTAAAGTCTCATTTTTTTCTTTTAAATAACAAACTTGTTATACATACCTCCTCTGTTCAGTTGGTTTTGCACAGAGCAGCCCGGATCTTCCTCTTCTCGGGTCCCTCTTTGCTGCTCCTCGCCTCTCCCTCCTATTGAGTGCCCCCTCAGCCAGAAGCTCTCTATGGGGGCACCCAAGCTGAGTCACAGCTCTGTGTATCCATTCAGACATGGGGCCCCCTACCTGGCCCCGTCCCCTCTCTCCCCTGATTGGCTGACTGTTTTGATTGACAGCAGCGGGAGCCAATGGCACCGCTGTTGTGTCTAAGCCAATCAGGAGGAGTGTCCCGGATTGGCTTAGACATTCATAGACGTCGCTGGAGAGAGATGGGGTTCAGGAAAGTAATTGGGGGGGGGGGGGGTGAGGAGGCTGCTACACATAGAAGGTTTTTTCATCTTAATGCATAAAATGCATTAAGATCAGTGGCGGATGGTGAAGTTTTAGGATGGGGGGTGCCAGACCCCGCCCTTCCTTTTTAACCCCTCCCAATTCTTGTAACCCCCCACCCCTTATAGGATCCACCCATTCCGTCCCCTGTAATTCCACATATTGTGTCAGGAGTATACAACTCGGCATCACAGGACAGAGTTTACAGCTCAGCATCGCAGGACAGGGTATACAGCCAGCATCGCAGGACAGGAGTATACAGCCCAGCATCACAGGACAGGAGTATACAGCCAGCATCACAGGACAGGAGTATACAGCCCAGGATCACAGGACAGGAGTATACAGCCCAGGATCACAGGCCAGGAGTATACAGCCCAGCATCACAGGACAGGAGTTTACAGCCAGCATCACAGGACAGGAGTATACAGCCCAGCATCACAGGACAGAGTATACAGCCCAGCATCACAGGACAGGACTATACAGCCCAGCATCACAGGACAGGACTTTACAGCCCAGCATCACAGGACAGAGTATACAGCCAGCATCACAGGACAGGAGTATACAGCCAAGCATCACAGGACAGAGTATACAGCCCAGCATCACAGGACAGGAGTATACAGCCCAGCATCACAGGACAGGAGTATACAGCCCAGCAACACAGAACAGAGTATACAGCCCAGCATCACAGGGCAGGAGTATACAGCCAGTATGACAGATCAGGAGTATACAGCTCAGCATCACAGGACAGGAGTATACAGCCAGCATCACAGGACAGGAGTATACAGCCCCAGCATCACAGGACACAGTATACAGCCTAGAATCGAAGGACATAGTATAGAGCCCAGCATCACAGGACAGGGTATACAGTTCAAGAATCACAGGACAGGGTATACAGCCCCAGCATCACATGACACAGTATACAGCTCCAGCATCACAGGACACAGTATACAGCCCAGCATCACAGGACAGGGTATACAGCTCAAGAATCACAGAACAGAGTATACAGCCCCAGCATCACAGGACACAGTATACAGCCCCAGCTTCACAGGACACAGTACAGCTCAGCACCGCATGATACAGTATACAGCTCATCATCACAGGACAGTATACAGCTCAGTATCACAGGACATAGTATACAGCTCAGTATCACAGGACACAGTATACAGCTCAGTATCACAGGTCACAGTATACAGCTCAGTATCACAGGTCACAGTATACAGCTCAGTATCAGGGTACAGTATACAGCTCAGTATCACAGGACACTGCAAGCAGCATAGTATTACAGGACACAGTATACAGCTCAATTTCACAGGACACAGTATACAGCTCAGCATCACAGGACAGAGTATATAGCCAGTATCACAGGACAGAGTATATAGCCAGTAACACAGGATAGAGTATATAGCCAGTAACACAGGACAGAGTATATAGCCAGTAACACAGGTCAGAGTATATAGCCAGTAACACGGGACAGAGTATATAGCCAGAGCACATCGCCCCCGCAGAGGGACTCGTGGCACCGATAGCACACGGCCGACCCACCCAACCCCCGCCCTCTGCACAGCGTCGTGGCTCTAAGTCATGGGGGATGCTGTTGCATCACTGACAACAGCACCCAACCCTCCCCACACGATAGGATCGGCACGGCACTTACCGCCAAGCTGTGTGTCCTCCACAGTGTAGAGTGGCGGCTGCTGTCTCCTCCACTGTGTGCCCTCCTCCGTGCCTCAGTGTAGGGCAGCAGCCGCAGATCCTTCTCCTCTCCTCTTTGTGCTTCCCTGTCCTTAGCGCCAGGCATTCTCATTGGCGGGGAGGCACTGTAATGTGAAAATAGTGAAAATTCAGTCGCTATTGTTACACAATTGGGTGCGCCCTGAGCCCACCCTTTTTGAAGCCTGTTAGAGCCTCAGGCTCTAATCAGGTGTTTAAAAATAAAAAACACCCCCTCCCGCCCCGCCATAGGACTCCATGCGTCCGGCGTCCTGAAAGGAGCCAGGAGCATGGATAGGAGGGAGAAGGCAGGGATGGGGGGGTGGCGTCCGTGCACACACAATGCATGGGCCGCCCCTGAAAACTATACAACTCCTTTTCTTCCATTTTTATTAACTGAACATCTGAACAAAATTGTATCAGAGTGAAAGCAGAGTCACAAGGTGACATTTCATAGAGTTTTATCGGGCGCCATGCGGGGACCCACGCTGTGCTGGAATAAAGTATTGCATTGAGCACTTTTTTGCAGCACACAGTGCCCTCATACCCCCACAACGCAGTGGTGTGAGCCGGCTGCACAGGAGATAGTACATTTCGCCGTGTCTTGCAGTGGAGGTGCGGTGGAACCGCACTAGAATAGCCGCCCCAGTGCGGTCCCACTGCGCCTGCTATTCATGGATCCTTGAGGTGTATCTACTGTCACAACTTTTTCTAAAAAATTTGGATACTGAGCGACCCCTTTGTGTGTCTCTAGGTAAGGCAGGCCATACATACATACTTTTTTTTTCATTCAAACAGCATTCAACTGTGAGCTTCTCACCATGTGAATTACAAGCTGCAGATGATCAGATAGAACTCCCCTTCATTTCCTGGCTGGAGGACATCCAGTATCATCTAGCCATTCCTCCCCAGCCTGATCTTCATTCATTGCAGATGCAGCCTGGCTAGGAACGCCCACTGCTCCAGAATAACACCCACCCATTGAGCCATTTTGATATTTGCATAACCCCTCCCAGGAACCAGTTCACTTCTTGCACCAGGGCTGAGGGCTCTTAAAAGAAGTACTAAGGCAAGTGGCTGTAATGTTTTCAGGAAGCTATCGACTACATTCTGATGGCCCCTCCCACCAGCCATGCCTGCATTGCATATAGAAGTGTAGAGGCCCAGTGATGACATCAGTACACCACACCAAGTTTATTTTTGACACTTGTAGTTTACAATTTAAAATACATTTTTTTGCTAGAAAATTACATAGAACCCCCAAACATTATATATTTTTTTCAGACACCCTAGAGAATAAAATGGAGCTCGTTATAATATGTTATGTCACACAGTATTTGCGCAGCGGTCTTACAAATGCAATTTTTTTGAAAAAAAAATACTTTTTTGAATTACAAAATAAGAAAACAGTAAAGTTTGACCAACTTTTTTCTATATTGTGAAAAATAATGTTACGCCAAGTAAATTGATGCCTAACATGTTATGCTTCAAAATTGCCCCTGCTCATGGAATGGCGACAAACTTTGGCAATTAAAAATTTCCATAGGCGACCTTTAACATTTTTTACAGGATATCAGTTTTGAGTTACAGAGGAGGTCTAGTGTTAGAATTATTGCTCTCACTCAAATGATCACGGCGATACCTCACATGTGTGCTTTGAACAGTTGAACTGTTTACATATGTGGGCGTGACTTATGTATGCGTTCACTTCCGCATGTGAGCATGGGGCACTTTCATTTTTTTTTTTTTTTTTTACACTGTCCCTTTAAAACATTTTTTTGGATCAATTCTATTCCTATTACAAGGAATGTGAACATCCCTTGTAATAGGAAAAAAGCATGGCAGGTCCACTTTAATGTGAGAGCTGGGGTCAAAAAGATCTCAGATCTCATATTTACACTTACAAGTAAAAGAAAAAAAAAGATATCTTTTTTTTTAAAAAAATGGTCCCTTTAAGGCCGGAGGGCGGAAGTGACGTTCGACATCGCTCTTGTCCTCCAAGGGCATAGAGTCGAGTGAGGGCCATCACGCCCTCACTCAACTTCCTGCCCATCAGGGGAAAGGACCAGATCGTCTCCACTGCTACCGATGGATCCGGTAAGCAACAGAGGCGATGGGGATGTGGCGGGGGGACCTCTCCTGCCGCCAATCAAAGTGATCTCGCTGTGAATCCAGCACAGAGACCACCTTTATCCTAAAGCAGACTGCCCCCCCCCCCGCTATCTGCTGCCATAACAACAGCATTTAACATCAAAGGACCGACGTATATCGATGGTTTGGTCCAGAAGTGGTTACTTTGTGTACAAACTGAAAAGGGAAAGGTTTTATTTAACATTTTCATTTCAGTGATGATTGGGGGGGGGGGTTGAAGGAACCATGAAAGACAAAGTATAAGCAGATTACAGGGGTTGTAAAGGTATTTTACAAACATGAACAAACATGTCTAATACTTACCTACTCTGTGCAATGGAATCGCACAGAGCGGGCGGTAACCTCCTCTTTTCGGGTCCCCCGTCAACGCTCCTGGTCCTGCCTCTCTGGCCAGTGCCCCCACAGTAAGCCGCTTCCCATGGGAGCACTCATGTATGCTCGCTCCCGAGCCCCGCTGCCGCGCCCATTAACACAGATAGCGGGACTCGGCCCCGACCCCCGCTTCCTTGTCACTGGCTTTGATTAACAGCACTGAGAGCCACTGGCTCCCGGTGCCACAGCAAAGCCAGCGAGACCTGGAAGTGAGGGGAGAGAAAAGATCTGCATACGTGCACGGCGCTGGATAGAATGAGGGCTCAGGTAAGTAAAGGGGGCTGAGGGGGCAATGCTGACACCTAAACATTTTTTATCTTAAAGTGATTATAAAGTCTCGTTTTTTTTTTAAATAACAAAGATGTTCTACTTACCTCCTCTGTGAAGTTGGTTTTACACAGAGTGGCCTGGATCCTTCTCTTCTCAGGTCCCTCTTTGCTGC
This sequence comes from Glandirana rugosa, assembly GCA_018402905.1. NCBI lineage: Eukaryota > Metazoa > Chordata > Amphibia > Anura > Ranidae > Glandirana > Glandirana rugosa. The sequence continues at coordinate 729,193 of BLSH010016052.1, read as the reverse complement.
TCCTGGCCCCATCCCTCCTATTAAGTGCCCCTTCAGCCAGCAACTTCCTATGGGGGCACCCGAGCCGAGTCACAGCTCTGTGTATCCATTCAGACACTGAGCTACGCCCCGGCCCTGCTGCCTCTCTCCCCCGATTGGCTGACCGACTTTGATTGACAGCCGCGGGAGCCAATAGCACCGCTGCTGTGTCTTAGCCAATCAGGAGGAGTGTCTCGGATGACTTAGACATTTGTGGACATCGCTGGAGAGAGATGGGGCTCAGGTAAGTAATTAGGGGGTGCTGTGGGGGCTGCTACACACAGAAGGTTTTTTATCTTAATGCATAGAATTCATTAAGATAAAAAACCTTCTGCCTTTACAACCCCTTTAATGCCAGGAATGCATTAAGGTAAAAAACGTTTAGACTTTACAACCCCTTTAAACTTTAAGTCTTTTATTATTGCGGTATTTAGTTGGTGCTTAGTCTAAATATTGACTTTTTGTGACTAACGTGTGTTGTGTGACGCACACCCTACTAAGGCAAACATCACATTATATTTGTTCACTAAAGGGAAATGACAATGACAACATTTCATTTTATTTAACCTTTATTCACAATCTGACTGCAAAATCTAATAAGTTGGAGAAGATCTGTATAGAAATGTAAAGGTGGCTTTGAACTTATAAAAGATCCATTTATAAAAAATAGAAAAAGGTTCCTGGTATAGACAGAAAAAAAGGTCAAAAGTTGGAATATTTTGTTAAAGAGTAATTCCACTTTTGTTTAAAAAAAAAACATTCACCTCTTGGTGATCAATGTACATTGCAATGATTTTTAAAGAGACGTATGGGATTTTTAAATTTTTTTCAGAAGCACACCGACCTAGGTGGATGCAACATCGGTCCTGGGAACCAAGTGATCAAACACCACCGATCGCTCGGTCCTCACGGCTCCTTGAGCAAATAGCTGGGGACTGTCAGTCACCACTGTCTGCTCTGCCCCCTGTGCTTACTGGAGCGCTGGGCTGTGGAGGGGTCGGGAACGGCCGGCTCAGGCTCTCTACGGCTTGCTGAGAGGCTGAGCTGGGTGCTGATCCAGACACGTGGGCGGATCCCGACTAGGGTTGCCACCTTTTCTTCAAGCCAAACCCGAACACTTTAGCAGCCTGGGACACCTTTGGGTGCCCCAAGGAAAGTAGTTATGTGGTGCACATAGCGTGCCACAGCGAACAGTGTTTGTGGCCAAATTGCTATTGCTGACATCATCACGCTGCATCCCAGTGATGCCGAACCGACCCCCAGACAGCCGCCTGCAGCTCCTGGATGGTAACAGATGTGTGTGACTATCTTGGTTACTTGGGGAGCCACAGCCGGTCTGAATAATGTGTCCGGGTTTCGGCCCGCCTGAAACTCGGACACATGAGTCAAATTCCGTACTGTCCGGGTGAATCCCGGACAGGTGGCAACCCTAATCCCGACTTCATCACGATCTTGCCTGAGCCTGGACTGACTCTGTGGCGGGTCCCATGAGTACAGAACGAAGTGCACTCCTGTGATCCACAGGAGAAGTACAGCTGAACGAGCTTGGGCTGTACTTCTCCTTTAACCGTATTGCAGATTCCAACCTTTTGTTATTTTTCCCTGTGTTTGCGTGTGTTCATGTGAAAAGTGAATCTAATGGGAGTGGTTTCATAATTATCAACCAGCTTCTGCACCTGCAGGGCTTTAATGAGGAAATTGCAGGGTCTGCATCCCTTTAAACGTGATTTCCTATTGGGAGTATCTCACCAAAAATTACACTTTTGTTGCAGGGGATGCCTGATATCTGACTTGAATCTTAGTGCCGACTTCTGGGAAAATCAGTGAGCCAATCACACAAGCAGGAAATGGTGTTTCTGGCAGGCATTCTGTACACATTCTGTGTATAGAACACCTCCAGGTAGCCATATAGCATTACCCTTTATATAAAATACAGAACTGCAGATTGAAAAGGAAAGGTAATTTTTGATAACATTTTTTCCCCATGAAAGTGGAGTTACCCTTTAACAGATTTTAATGGTGACCAGACATGACTGCCCATCAAAATAGACTACATAAGAAAGCACACTAAATAGTTGCTGGTAAATCAAAACCTAATGGAAATAATCCTTACAATCCCTCGTTTAGGCAACGTTCTTATATCATGATTGACATATCATTTTATTTTTGCATTGTTTATCTCAACCTAAGTATAGTGTGCAACCAGACTGTAACATGTGTGGTGAGCTTAAAACGAGAACTAAACCCTCCTATCATTTACATCCAAGGAAGCTGCCATCTTAGCCTCTGTTTGATCTGCAGCTGCCATGGTGCTGCACATGTGATCAGATATGACACCGGCCATTTAATGACTTGACAGTTCATTTGAGAGCACAAGCAGCTGTGGCAGTTATCGTTCACAGCATGCCTTGAATGTAACTGTTTTGGGAAACCGTAAAATCCATGGGTTTAGTTCCACTTTAACACATGTCAATGCTGATTGTAGCAGTATACCAAATTAAAGGAGTTGTGAACCCTCATTTTTTTTCACCCTAATGCATTCTATGCATTAAGGCTACTTTCATACTGAGGCACTTTACAAGCGCTATTTAGCTAAAAATAGCGCCTGTAAAGCGTCTCAAACCCCCCCCCCCCAATCCACCCCAATGTGAAAGCCCTGAGTGCTTTCACACTGGGGCGGTGTGCACTTGGGGGGCGTTACAAAAAGTCCTGCAAGCAGCATCGTTGGGACGGTGCGGTGAGCGGTGATACACCGCTCCTCCACCGCCCCTGCCCATTGAAAACAATGGGCAGTTCTTCCGAAGCGGCTGCACACCATCTCTGTAGCGCGGCGCGCCAGCACTTTTAACCCCTTGTGGAGGGGTTGAAAGTGCCCTGCTCCCACCTGCATAGCGGCGCCGTAGCGCTGCTTTAACAGGGGTAAATCCCCACTGAAACTAGCGGAGATTTACCGCTACCGCCCCAGTGTGAAAGTACCCTAAGGTGAAAAACCTCCTGCTCTGCAGCTGGTCCCCAGAGCCCTTGTTACCTGAACCTGATCATTCCAAAGACCAGGATGAGCCCAGCAGCTATTTTGATAGCAGCAGCACCCATTGGCTCCCGCTGCTGTCAATCAAATCCTGTGACATGGGAACCGGGGTGCACTCCCGAGTCCTGCTGCTGCATTCATTGACACAGACTGCAGGACTCGGGGGGATGGGATTGAGTCCTGCTGTCTGTGTCAATGGATGAAGCAGCAGGATTTGGGAGCGCGCCCGCATGAGTGCCCCCTAGGAAAGCTCCTCTCCAAGGGGGCACCTGATGGAGGGAGGAGCCGGGAGCGCCGCCAGAGGACCCCAGAAAAGGATGATCGGAGCCGCTCTGTGCACAGAGCAGGAAAGTATAACATGTTTGCAGGGCCGGCGCTAGCATAAGGCAACTCAGGCGGGTGCCTTACGGCGTTTGGCCAGGGGGGGGGGGCGCCAAACCCAGGTGTCTCTCAACAAGTGCTCACTGCTCAACTTCCTGCTCATCATTCAAAGTCCGCGCCTAAACCTCTCCACTACAGACATCCCCCCACCTCTGGCAAAGGACAGTATGAGCTCTGTGCCTTAATGTCGGTCACTTTCCTCACCTCCTCCTCTCTAACCTGCCAGCTTGGAAAGCTCCGCAGTGGCAGTGCTGGAAGAATCCTAAATCACTGGGGGAGGGGAGGGGGCCGTGTAGGAGCACTCAGGAGGGAGGGGGAGGGAGATGTAGAGCTGTCATGTCTACTGCCTATGTCAGCTACACTGAGATATGGGAGGACAACACTGCCTGTATGCTGAGAGACCCCCACTGTATGCACAGAGTCCCTGACCTGGAGAGCAGTCCCTGACCTGAAGAGACAGTCCCTGACCTGAAGAGACAGTCCCTGACCTGGAGAGCAGTCCCTGACCTGGAGAGCAGTCCCTTACCTGAAGAGACAGTCCCTGACCTGAAAAGACAGTCCCTGACCTGGAGAGCAGTCCCTGACCTGAAGAAACAGTCCCTGACCTGGAGAGCAGTCCCTGACCTGAAGAGACAGTCCCTGACCTGAAGAAACAGTCCCTGACCTGGAGAGCAGTCCCTGACCTGGAGTGCAGTCTCTGACCTGAAGAGACAGTCCCTGACCTGAAGAGCAGTCCCTGACCTGAAGAGCAGTCCCTGACTTGGAGAGCAGTCCCTGACCTGAAGAGACAGTCCCTGACTTGGAGAGCAGTCCCTGACCTGAAGAGACAGTCCCTGACTTGGAGAGCAGTCCCTGACCTGGAGAGCAGTCCCTGGTAGAGAGACAGTCCCTGACCTGGAGAGCAGTCCCTGACTTGGAGAGCAGTCCCTGATTTGTAGAGCAGTCCCTGATTTGTAGAGCAGTCCCTGGTAGAGACAGCAGGGGGAAGGAGGTGCTCGTCCATCTGAGTTGTTAGTGTGGATGGAGGAATCTGTTAAAATGGCTGTACTATACACTATGCAATCTGATCGTACAATCTCATTTAGTTTCACCGAAATTAGTCTTATGAAGACAATCCTGAACATTTTTTTAATGAGTATCAGGCAGGCCATTATACTACATAATCTAAAAGAGGATTGTACAATCAGATTGTATAGTGTGTGGTTTGCCGTAGATGGGTTGCCATATGAGGGTGGGATGTTGTATTGTGCAGGGCAAAGAGGGTGGTAGTAGGACGGTGGGGGGCACCAAAATGCTCCTTCGTCTGTGTGAACAAAAATCCTTGCACCGGCCCTGCATGTTTGTTATTTAAAAAACAAAGCTTTACAATCACTTTAAGTAACTGCCTCAAAAGCCCAGGACACAGAGTAGTGAGACACTATGGGTATGCCGCCCTTAGTCACAATGAGAAGGCTGAGGTTCTTGTCTCACAGATGTTTAATGTACATATCACGTTCTTACACCGACACTTACATCAACACCGTAGAACCGAATAAAGAGAACAAATATGAAGGACAAATCATCAAGCATACAGTGAATTACATTTAAAATGAACATGACATGAAACTCATAACTAGACAGAAATACATCTACATACCATGTTTGCCTGCTTGTGAGCTAAGAGTGGGGGTTTGGATCTTGAAGATTCTTAGTACATGGCTTACTCTTTGCACACAAAAAATACTTTAATGCTGCATACACACGGACGTTTCAAAAAACAAGCTGTAAAGATAGTACCGACACCAGAAAAAAAAGCCACGTTAAAAACACGATTTTATCAGCGTTTTGCATTGGTGCCAATGCTTGTTTTTCAGTGCTAGCTTTCAGCGGCGTTTCTCTGCCTCTATTCAAAATCAATTGTTTCCCTATGGGAGCCCATTGATTTGAATAGAAGTCGCACCAGAAGTCAGATCATGATGATCCGACTAGCGGAGCGACTTGTGTGCTGAGGATCTTGAAGGGGAACCCCCTCAAAAATGAAAAAAAAAATTGTGTAGGGGTTCCCCCCAAGAGGTACCAGACCCTTCAGTCTGGTATGGGTTTTAAGGGGAACCCCCATGCCAAAAAATCCATGCCAGACCCTTATCTGAGCATGCAGGAAAGGGGGTGGGGACGAGCATGCACCCCCCCTCCTGGACCATACCAGGTCGCATGCCCTCAACATGGGGGGTGGGTGCTTTGGGGCAGGGGGGGCCATATGCCCCCCACTGCAAAGCACCTTGTCCCCATGTTGATAAGGACAAGGGACTCTTCCCGACAACCCTGGCCATTGGTTGTTGGGGTCTGTGGGAAGGGCTTATCGTAATCTGGAAGCCGGGCACCCAGATCCCGGCCTCCCATCCTATGTGAATGAGTATGGGGTATTGTCCCCCTACCCATTCACCTAAAAAAAATTGTAAAAAAAAACAGACTACACGGGTCTTTAAAATATTTATTACATCAGCTCCGGAATCTTCTCCGCTAGGCATGATGGGGCGGTGACATCATAAGGGGCGGGGCTGCCCGATGACATCAGCAGGTGGACCCGCCTCATCGCAATATAAGTCAGAGCGCGGATAATTCATTAGTCCGGGAGATCGTGTCATGTCACCATTGGGAAGAAGAGCAGAGGGAGAAGACAGCGGCAAAAGAGCAGAAAACAGAAGACCGAGCAGAAGGTAGAAGACCCTGCAAAAGAGCAGAAGAAAGAAGGCGTTGGAGTGGGGAAAAAGACGGAGAGGGGAGAAGAGCTGATTTAATAAAATGTTTTAAAAACCTGTGTAGTGTAATTTTTTGACACTTTTTTTATGTGAATGGGTAGGGGTACAATGTACCCCATACTCATTCACATAGGGTGTGAGGCCGGGATCTGGGGGCCCCTTGTTAAAGGGGACTTTCAGATTCCGATAAGCCCCCCCCCGCAGACCCTGCCAACCAAAGGCCACTGGTGTCGGGGTCTGTGGCCCTTGTCCTCATCAACATGGGGACAAGGTGCTTTGGGGTGGGGGGCGCAGGGCCCCCCTGCCCAAAAGCACCCACCACCCATGTTGAGGACATGCGGCCTGGTATGGTCCAGAAGGGAAGGCGCTCACTCGTCCCCACCCCCTTTCCTAGCCTGCCAGGCTGCATGCTTGGATAAGGGTCTGGTATGGATTTTGGGGGGGAGCTGCGGGGGTTCCCCACAAAATCCATACCAGACCGAAGGGTCTGGTACCTCTTGGAGGGGAATCCTACGCAAATTTTTTCATCATGATGCGACTTCTGGTGTGACGTCTATTCAAATCAATGGGCTCCCATAGGGAAACAATTGATCTTGAATAGAGGCAGAGAAACGCTGCTGAAAGCTAGAGCTGAAAAATGTGCATTGACGCCAATGCAAAACGCTGATAAAATCGTGTTTTTTAACGTGCCTTTTTACCTGGCGTCGGTACTAACTTTACATCTTGTTTTTTGAAACGCCCGTGTGTATGTAGCCTTAACCTTAAGAGAACAGCACAGATAATCATCTTTCAGTTGTAAGAAAAAATGAACAGGAAGCTAGCATGCAATAATGCATGATGGGGAAAGTAAATGAACAAGTAAGCACACATGCACCATCTAGAGGAAAATAACCGTATAGTCACAGAAATTTTGTGTATGCCAGCGCAATGGGGTTGATTTACTAAAGGCAAATAGACTGTGCACTTTTCAAGGTGCAGTTGCTCCAGAGCTTAGTAAATGAGGTAAAGCTTTATTTTTCAAAGAGTACCCAATCATGTGCAAGTAAAATTAAAAAGTCAGCATTTTTGCTTGCACATGATTTGATGATGGAAGTCAGCAGAGCTTCCCCTCATTTATTTAGATCTGGAGCAAGTGCACTTGCAAAGTGCACAGTCTATTTGTCTTTAGTAAATCAATCCCTATATGTGTAACAGAGAGGTATGAGGCACTGGGGTTGATTTACTAAAGGCAGATAGACAGTTCACATTGCAAGAGAATTTCCCCAAAGCTTGGTGAATGTGGTAAAGTTTCACTGGGGTAAAGAGTACCTACTCACGCGCAAGAAAAAAAATAGCATTTTTTCTTGTGTGATTGGGTAATGGAAGTCAGCAAAGCTCCACCTCATTCAAGTTCTGAGGAAAATTCTCTTGAAAAGAGGATCTTCCCTTGCAAACTGAACAGCATATTTGCCTTCAGTAAATCAACCCCTATGAAGCTGATTTACTAAAACTAGAGTGCAAAATCTGGTGCAGCTCTGGCTTCCATATTGGGTTAGGCAGTCTATTTAAGACCCAGGCTTGGTGCACATTTCGCATGTGGGTAGTGTAGGGACAGGCCACCCGTCTGTCAGGGACAGTTTTAGGGGCAGGGAGAAGCTCCAGAGGAGTAGGGAAAAAGTGGGGACACACCATCCTTTTCAGAAGCCTCCCCATCTGGGCTTGTGCCGGTGTTATGTCAATATAGCCAATTCATCAAAATTTCCAATTATGTCACTTCCTGTTATTGTAAACCGTCTGTAAATGAAGATCTGGAGACGACTTGGCGTTTTGACACAACACCGGGAACCGTAAACACTCCGGTACATGAAGACTTTGCTGTTTTGGCACATCGGCGGGTAATTATTATTATTATTATTATACAGGATTTATATAGCGCCGACAGTTTGCGCAGCGCTTTACAATATTAGGGCAGACAGTACAATTACAAAACAATTCAATACAGGAGGAATCAGAGGACCCTGCTCGTTAGAGCTTACAATCTAGGAGGGAGGGTTAAATGATACAAAAGGGCAGTAAACTGCGGGGGATGAGCGGATTGAGAAAAAAGGAGTGTAGTTATTAGGTGGTGGCAGGATAGGCTTCCCTGAAGAGAAAAGTTTTCAGGGATCGCTTGAAGGTGGATAGATTTGGGGCCATTCTGACTGATTGGGGTAGGGAGTTCCAGAGGATGGGAGAGGCTCGGGAGAAGTCTTGGAGGCGAGCATGAGAGGAGGTGATGAGGGAGCTGGAGAGCAGGAGGTCTTGGGAGGAGCGAAGAGGACGGTTAGGTTGGTATTTTGAGACAAGGTTGGTGATGTAGCTGGGAGCAGAGTTGTGGAGGGCTTTGTAGCTGATTGTTAGTATTTTAAATTTAATTTGTTGGGCGAGTGGCAGCCAATGGAGGGATTGGCAGAGGGGGGTGGCAGACGTTGAGCGGTTTGTAAGGTGGATGAGTCTGGCAGCGGCGTTCATGATGGACTGGAGAGGGGCTAGTCTATTTAAAGGTAGACCAGTGAGGAGGGAGTTGCAGTAGTCGAGACGAGAGATGACCAGAGAGTAATGAGGAAAAAGTTGTCGCTGCCACTGAGGCAGCCATTTTGTTGGTTAGCATCGGAGCGCACTAAATATATCCGCTCATAATACAGTGTACCGGAGTGTTTATGGTTTCCGGTGTTGTGTCAAAACGGCAAGTCGTTAAAATCTGCAATTAGGTATGGTTTGCAGTAACCGGAAGTGATGTAATTGGAGATTTTGATGAATTGGCTATATTGACATAACACCGGCCAGGCCGCATTTCATCCCTCCAGACAGACGCTGTCGGTGCACCTGAGCCCTACTGTTACACTCTTCGCTGCAACATTCTGTGACCGCACCCAGTTGGGTTGTCTTCCCACCGGGTAGTTGTGCTTTGATGAACTTTAACACCATTACAGTTTTGTTCCTGCAACTGGACTCTGCGGCACCTCGCCACACTTGGCGGCAGTCGGCAGGCTATGTCTCTTCTTGCAGCGGGTGTGGAGGGAGGATCAGGAACCATCATGCTCTGCTGCCTAGGCTAAACGGCTCCATCATTCCTCTGGCTGAGTGGGAGAAAAGACTAGGAAGTGCTGCGCACCTGTAGCAGGTTCCCATCTGGCTGATCGCAAAGCTGGCTATCAACTCCATAGAGGATGATGCCCTGTGTGTTTACTGCTGCTGCACCATGCTGCACCTTAGACATGTGTGGTTCAGACAAATTTTTCGTTAATCGGAGATTCGGATATATCCAAAAACCCGAATTACAGTATAAATGAAGTTTACGAAATGCTCTGAATAATGAAACAAAATTTGTCTGAATTTTGGAAATTCAAATTGAAATTCAAATCAAATTTTACATCTAATTCCATTCGAATTCGAACTGTATACATATTTCTGAAATCAAAGTCTTTGTGTGTTATTAGAGTAGCATTTCCAAATAATGCTGTTTTTGTTAAGCCAAAGGTGATTTAAAGAGTCATTGTAATCATTTGATGAAAAATTTTCTTTTGTTTGCTCACTTTGCTGCATTCAAATCGAAAAAATAAAACATTTTCCTTTCTACCGAATTGAAAATTTATCGGTTTGAATGTTCAGAATTAACCCCTTCCTTACCGGGCCATTTCTGACACTCCTCTCCTACATGTAAAAATCATCATTTTTTTGCTAGAAAAATACTCAGAACCCCCAAACATTATATATGTTTTCCTCACAGTCTTTACCGGGCCATTCCTTCCCCAATTAAGACTTGTAAGTTTGGCTATTTAAAAGTTAAGCCATCTTTCCTTTTACAAAATAAAAAAGCTAAACTTACGTCGTTTCACTCGTTTGTTTTCTTTTAAAAAGTAGTTTACTAATGTTACTGAGAAATTTAGTGGAAACCGAATTGTTTTTGTCGTAATAAACCTTTACGATGAGATTATTGTGTGTTTCTGAAACTAAAGTCTTTATACATATGTCAAGCTTAAGCTTACCTTAATCTACATTTTAAACTAAACTTAAAGTTAAACTTAAAGGTTTTAAGTCTGTTTAAAACAAAGTAATAAGTCTCGTAAAGCATTTGAAGTAAATATGACATTA
>BLSH010016052.1:677166-698888 GCA_018402905.1 Glandirana rugosa | reverse complement strand
TCCCCCTGTGCACATGCGCAAAGGTGAACGCAAGCGTCGGTCTTGTGTTGCATGTAAACATCAATTGCACCATGCATGTGAGGTATCACCGCGAATGTCAGATCAAGGGCAGTAATTTTAGCATTAGATCTCCTCTGTACATCTAAAGTGGTAACCTGTAAAGGCTTTAACCACTTCAGCCCCGGAAGGATTTGCTGCTTTAGGACCGGAGCCCTTTTTGCGATTCGGCGATGCGTCGTTTTAACTGACAATTGCGCGGTCGTGCGACGTTGTACCCAAACGAAATTTGCGTCCTTTTTTTCCCACAAATAGAGCTTTCTTTTGGTGGTATTTGATCCCCTCTGCGTCATTTCTGATCGCCGCTATAAACAAAAGAAGAGCGACCATTTTGCAAAAAAAAACAAATTTCTTACTTTTTGCTAAAATACAAATCCAAAAAAAAAATATAAAAAAAAAAATTTTTTTTCACCATTTTTGGCCGATTTATATTCTTCCTCATATTTGCGATAAAAAAATCGCAATCGGCGTTTATTGATTGGTTTGCGCAAAAGTGGTCGCGTTTACGGATGATGAGAATTCATTTTTGGGGTTTTTATTATTTTTTTTTTTTTACTAGTAATGGCAGCGGTCTGCGATTTTTAGCGGTACTGCGATATTTCAGCGGACATGTCGGACTATTTTGACACTTTTTTGGGACCATTGGCATTTATACAGCGATCAGTGCTATAAAAATGCACTGATTACTGTGTAAATGTCATTGGCAGTGAAGGGGTTAACCTGCAGGGGGCGCTATAAGGGTTAACTGTGTTCCCTGGGCGTGTTCTTACTGTAGGGGGACTGCCCTAGCTGGGGAAGGGAAGTGGTCACAGCCTTCGTATACAGGAAGGCTGTGATCTCATCCCTTCCACCTCACACAGAGCGGAGGTCCGTGTTTACATACACGGACCTCCGCTCCTTCGCTCCGGGGGGGCCATCGCGGGTAGCCGGCGGCAATCGAAGCCGCCGCACCCGCTCCCTGGCCCTCCCCGAACACAGTGAGCGTGCGGGCGCTTTGCGCTCACGAGCCACCTTGTCGCCGTCAATTGCCGATCAGCGATCGGCAAGCGGTTAAAAATGTATATAGTTTGTCGCAGCTGCACGGGTGTGCATAATTTTAAAGCATGTCATGTTTGGTATCAATGTACTCGGCATAAGATCATCTTTTATATTTCACCAAACATTTGGGCAATATAGTGTGTTTTGTGCATTAAAATTTAAAAAAGTGTTTTTTTTTCCCAAAAATTGCATTTAAAAAAATCGCCGCGCAAATACTTTGTGAAAAAAAAATGCAAAACCCACCATTTTAATCTGTAGGGCCTCAGCTTTAAAAAAAATATATATAATGTTTGGGGGTTCAAGATAATTTTCTAGCAAAAAAAATATATAATTTTTCATGTAAACAAAAAGTGTCAGAAAGGACTTGGTGGTGGTGGAAATGGTGATTTTACTTCCTCACTACTTAGCACCGTTTCGGAGGCCCTGAAATGTCAAGATAGCACCCCCCCTCCCCCCCCCCCCAAATGACCCCATTTGGAAAGTAAACATCTCAAGCTGTTTCCTGAGAGGCATGTTAAGTACATTGAATAGTTTATATTTTGTCACAAGTTTTGGGAAAATTTACTTTTTTTTTTACACAAAGTTGTCACTAAATGATATATTGATCACACACAAGGCATGGGTATGTGTGAAATTACACCCCAAAATACACTCTGCTGCTTCTCCTGAGTACAGGGATACCACATTTGTGAGACTTTTTGGGAGCCTAGCCGCGTACAGGACCCCCAAAACCAATCACCGCCTTCAGGCTTTCTAAGGGCGTAAAATGGTGATTTTACTCCTCACTCCCTATCACAGTTTTGGAGGCCCTGAAATGTCAAGATAGCACAACCCCCCCAAATGACCCCATTTTGAAAAGTAGACACCACAAGGTATTTGCTAAGAGGCATTGTGAGTATTTTGCAGCTCTCATTTGTTTTGGGAAATGAAGAAAGAAAAGGAATTTTTTTTTTTTTCTGTTTTCAATTTTCAAAATTTTGTGACAAAAAGCGAGATCTGAAAAATACTCTACGTGTCTCTCAGCAAATAGCTTAGAGTGTCTACTTTCCAAAATGGGGTCATTTGGGGGGGGGGGGGTTGTGCTATCTTGACATTTCAGGGCCTCGGAAACCGTGATAGGTAGTGAGGAGTAAAATCACAATTTTTCGCCCTTAGAAAGCCTGAAGGTGGTGATTGGTTTTCGAGGTCCTGGACGAGGCTAGACCCCCAAAAAGTCTCACATATGTGGTATCCCCATACTCAGGAGAAGCAGCAGAATGTATTTTGGGTTATAATTTCACATATTATAACCTATGCCATGTGTGAGCAATATATCATTTAGTGACAAGTTTGTGAAAAAAAATTGGTAATTTTCCCAAAACTTTTGGCAAAATATAAAATATTCCATGGACTCAACATGCCTCTCAGAAAAAAGCTTGGGGTGTCTGCTTTCCAAAATGGGGTCATTTTGGGGGGGGGGGGGTTGTGCTATCTGGGCATTTCATGGCCTCCAAAACTGTGATAGGTAGTGTGCGGTGAAATCAGAAATTTTCACTCTTAGAAATCCTGAAGACGGTGATTGGTTTTCGGGGTCCCCCATATTCCACGGCTGCTCCTTTTTGGGGGACCACACCTGTCTTGGAACCTTGGCCAAGCTATTTTTGTGCATATGGGGTTTTTGCATATGGGCTACTGCTCTCAAATAGATGCTTTTTTGTGACATTTCCAATTGTTACTTTGTTTCATAGATATACTGCACCTTAAGATCTACTCCTGAAGAAGCAAGCACAGACTTGCGAAATGCATTGAGTTATGGATGCCTGTATAAATATATTTTGTACATTTTACAATTTTTAACAATGTATCAACGTTTTGACACATTTTGGATTGTATGTCTCTTTCATTAAGCTTGGCTCAAATGTTCATGTATTTGTTGATGAACTCAATCAATTAAGTTTTTTATACATATTTATATATGCTTTTCTGGCCCCCGTTCCCACCTCACTCAAAGTCCCATGGGCTATTTTTCTCCTTTGTTGCAAATAATTAGGGATGGAGGTGTGTTACGCGTAGCATCAGATCTGTCCTCTCTTTTCTATCAGGAAATAAGATAGGCAGTCATAAAATAAAAGCTGTGTAAATTCCAGAAAAAGTACCCTAGTTTGCAGACGTTATAATTTTTGCGCAAACCAATAAATATACGCTTATTGACTTTTTTATACCCAAGACATGTGGCTGAATCCATTTTGGCAAAAATGTAGGACTAAAACACGAATGAGAGAGGAGGGAGACTAGGTCAGCTCCACCTCCTCCCCATGTCCCCCTGTGCCCGCCCACAACCTCCGGTGTGCAGCCAATCCTGTGCTTGTAAAGGGGTTGTGTGAGCGGGACATGATGTCACTGTCTGAGATTCTGGAGACCAGCCAGCCTCAGGTAAGTGAACTCTTACCCTCTCTCTTCCTTCCATGTGCCATAGTGATCATTCTTGCTCTCCATGTACCATAGTGATCCTTCCTGCCTTTCATGTGCCAAAGTGATCCTTCCTGCCTTTCATGTGCCATAGTGATCCTTACAGCCTCCCATGTGCCATAGTGATTCGTTCTGCCTTCCATATGCCATAGTGATTCTTCCTGCCTTCCATGTACCATACTGACCCTTCCTGCCTTCCATGTGCCATACTGATCCACCCTGCCTTTCATGTGCCATACTGATCCTTCCTTCCTGCCATCTATGTGCCATAGTGATCCTTCCTTACATGTGCCATAGCGATTCTTCTTTCCTGCCTTCCATGTTCCACAGTGATCCTTCCTTCCTGCCTTCCATGTACCATAATGATCCTTCCTGTCCTCCATGTACCATAGTGATCCTTCCTGACTTTCATTTGCCACAGTGATCCTTCCTGCCTTCCATGTTCCATAGTGATCCTGCCTTCCAGTCATCCATGGGCCATAGTGATCCTTCATGACTTCCATGAACCTTAATGACTCTTCCTGCCTTCCATGTGCCATTGTAATCCTTCCTACCTGCCTTCCATATTTCTAAGTAATCCTTCCTTCCTGCCCTCCATGTGCCATAGTGATTCTTCCTGCCTTCCATGTGCCATCGTGTTACTTCCTGCCTTCCATATGCCATAGTGATCTCTCCTGTCTTCCATGTGCTATAGTGATCCTTCCATCCAGTATTCCATGTGCCATAGTGATCCATCATGATTTCCATGTACCTTAATAACCCTTCCTGCCTTCCATGTGCCATAGTGATCCTTCCTTCCTGCCTTCCATATGCCATAGTGATCCTTCTACCTGCCTTCCATGTGTCATAGTGATTCATCTTCCCTTCCATATGCCATGGTGATCCCTCCTGGCTTTAATCTGCCATTGTGGTCCTTCCTTCCTGCCTTCCATGTGTCATAGTGATCCTTCCTGCCTTCAGTGTACCATAGTGATCCTTCCTGCCTTCCATGTGCCATAGTGATCCTTCCTTCCTGCCTTCCATGTGCCTTAGTGATCCTTTGGAGGTTTATATGTATCCCTGAGAGTCCAGCTTGTGGCACAGCAATCAAAGTATATTTTGTAGGTACAAGGAAGCCCGGGTTTTGTTTAACCACTTCCCTTAACCACTTCAATACTATGCACTTAGAACACTTCCCTATCAGACCAATTTTCAGCTTTTAGTGCTCTCACATTTTGAGTGACAATTACTCACCCATGCTACATTGTAGCCAAACAAAATTTTTCTCATTTTTTTCTCACAAATAGAGCTTTCTTTTGGTGGTATTTAGTCCCTGATGCGGTTTTTATTTTTTTGCGATATAAGTGAAAAAACAGGGAACATTTTGGAAAAAAAAACACTTATTTTTAGTTTCTACTGTAAAATTTTGCAAAAAAATAATTTTTCTTCATAAATTTGGGCCAAAATGTATACTGCTACATATCTTTGGTAAAAAATAACCCAAATTAGTGTATATTATTTAGTCTGTGTGAAAGTTATAGAGTCTACAAGCTATGGTGCAAATCACTGAAAATTGATCACATCTGATCACACCTGATGTACTGACGGCCTATCTCAATTCTTGAGACCCTAACAAGTAAGGAAAGTACAAATACTCCCCAAATGACCCCTTTTTAGAAAATAGACATTCCAAGGTATTTAGTAAGAGGCATGGTGAGTTTTTTCACGGTTTAATTTTTTCCCAGAATTCTTTGCAAAATCAAGATTTTTTTTTTTTTTTTTATCACACAATTTTCATTATAACAGGTTATTTCTCTCACATGGCATATGCATACCACAAACTACACCCCAAAACACATTCTACTACTCCTCCTGAATATGGCGATACCACATGTGTGGGACATTTTCACGCCTGGCCACATACAGACGCCCAGCAGTGACATAGCACCTTCAGGCGTTTTACAAGCATAAATTGCACATCTCATTTCTCAACCATCTATTACACCTTGAGGGCCCTGGCGCACCAGAACAATGGAATAACCAACAAAATGAACCCATTTTGGAAAGCTAACACCCCAACGTATAATCTATGAGGCATAATGAGTCTTTTGAATGATTAATTTTTTTCCAGAAGTTTTTGGAAAATGTGGAAAAAAAATGAAAACGCATTTTTTTTACACAACGTTGTCCATTTATAAGATATTTTTATTACATAGCATGTACATAGCAAAAATGGCACCCCAAAATACATTCTGCTACTTCTCCTGAGTATGGCGATACCACATGTGTGAGACTTTTACACAGCTTGGCCACATACAGAGGCCCAACATTGATGTAGCACCCTCAGGCATTCTACAAGCATAAATTGCACTTCACATTTCTCAACTACCTGTTACACTTTTGAAGGCCCTGGAGCACGAGGACAATGGAATAACCAACAAAATGACCCCATTTTGGAAAGCTAACACCCCAACGTATAATCTATGAGGCATAATGAGTCTTTTAAATGGTTCATTTTTTTCCAGAAGTTTTTGGAAAATGTGGAAAAAAATGAAAACGCATTTTTTTTACACAAATATAAGATATTTTTATTACATAGCATGTACATAGCAAAAATGGCACCCCAAAATACATTCTGCTACTCCTCCTGAGTATGGCGATACCACATGTGTGAGACTTTTACACAGCCTGGCCACATACAGAGGCCCAACATTGATGTAGCACCCTCAGGCATTCTACAAGCATAAATTGCACATCACATTTCTCAACTACCTGTTACACTTTTGAAGGCCCTGGAGCACCAGGACAATGGAATAAACAACAAAATGACCACATTTTGGAAAGCTAACACCCCAATGTATAATCTATGAGGCATAATGAGTCTTTTGAATGGTTCATTTTTTTTCAGAAGTTTTTGGAATATGTGGAAAAAAAATGAAAACGCATTTTATTTTTACACAAAGTTGTCCATTCATAAGATATTTCCAACACACAGCATGTACATAGCAAAAATTATACCCCAAAATACATTCTGCTACTTCTCCTGAGTATAGCAATACCACATGTGAGACTTTTACACAGCCTGGTCACATACAGAGGCCCAATATTGAAGTAGCACTGTCAGGCATTTTAAAAGCATAAATTACACATATCATTTTCTGACTACCGATCACATTTTGAAGGCCCTTCATATTTCTAACACATAGCATGTACATACTAAATAAAAGATTACCTGTCGTTATGTAGTGCAGTGGTCCACAGAGGAGAGAAATCAGTCCAGGCAGCAGGCAGGGATGTGGTCAGTGACAGCAAAAGCAATTGTCCAGGCAGCAGGCAGGAATACTGTCCATAGTTCGTACAGGTAGAGATACTGTCAGCACAGCCAAGCACAGCCAAAGCATTGTTCCAGTGTAGCAGGCAGAGACATCCACGCAGAAATACTGTCCATAGTCAGTAGAGGTAGCAGGCAGAGATATGGTCAACACAGCCAAAGTATAGTCCTGGGTCATTACAGGCAGCAATATGGTCAGCATAGTCAATTTATTGGTCCAGGCAGCAGGAAGAAACATGGTCCAGAAAGTCCTCGGTCATTACAGTCAGCAACATGGTCAGCACAGCCAAAGTATTGGTCCAGGCAGCAGGAAGAAACATGGTCCAGAAAGTCCTGGGTTATTACAGGCAGCAATATGGTCAGCACAGCCAAAGTATTGTTCCAAGCAGCAGGAAGAAACATGGTCCATAAAGTCCTGGGTTACTACAGGCAGTGATATGGTCAGCACAGCCAAAAGTATTGGTCCAGGCAGCAGGAAGGACCATCAAGCTTAGGGCCAGGGGGATAGGGTTAGAGGCTTCTCCCACCCAATGCTTTGAAGCCTCCGGGAAACCAGACCCTGTTCTGGGAACACAGAAAACAAAAAACTGATTTTCTATACTCCGAACGCTTTTTCTGGAGCCCCTCACATATGTGAGACCCCTGTCTACTAAAGTAGAAGGGCAAAAGATCAGTCCAAGTGGCAGGCAAAAGACATCGTCAATTAACAGGCCGAGGTCGGTGCACGTAGATGTCAGAAATGTGGTTTAAAACGGCAGGCAAAGACATAATCGGTAAACAGGCTGAGGTCGGTCCACATGGTAGTCAAAAACATGGTTTAAAATGGCAGGCAAAGACATCGTTGGTAAACAGGCCAGGGTCAGTTAACGTGGAAGGCAAAAATGTGGTAGCAGGCAAATGATTCCAAAAGGTTGAAACGGGGAAATTACAATCTAAAAAATAAGGGGAACTAATATCTGACAGATGTGTGATAAATTTTGAAACAGTCTCCAATGCACAGGCCAGGTTGGGAGGGACAATCGGGGCAATAGAAACTCGTATTTCTTCTAATTCCTCTTTTGCTGCAAATACGACATTTCCTCTGGCGTCTTCTAACGGATTCTGTGGGGGGGATGTTGTAGGGAAAATGTTGCTCATGAAACCGGCTCACACAATCAGAGCGAATGATTTCTGGTACGGGTCCTTTTTTGTAAATGAGGGCAATGAGAAGGTCTTCAATGTATTTGAGGTAGGTGTTGGATGGGTCTTGGGATGCTTTTTGGAAGCAGACAAAGGAATTGTAAAGGGCCATATGAAAAAGTTGAAACGCCATCTTCTTGTACCAAAAACGGGACTTTCTGTTTGACATATAGGGCTGCATCATCTGGTCATTTAAATCTACCCCCCCCCCCCCCATGAGCATGTTATAGTCCTGGACACATTGAGGCTTTAAAACGGTGCGGCGTGGTCTCTGAACCTCTACCACGGTGTCATTGTGGATGGTAGAGAGCATAAGAACCTCTTTCTTGTCCCTCCACTTCATCGCCAACACTTCCTCATTTCTCATGAAGGCATGCTCTCCTTTATTTAGCTGTTGGGTCAATAAATTTTGTGGGAATCCTGTTTTTTTTGAAGGTGCTGCAGGCCAGGGTGTCTTTTTTGTAAAGGTGGCGAAATAGGGGCAGGCTGGTATAATAATTATTAATGTAAAAATGGTAGCCTTTTCCAAACAGGGGGTATGCCAGGTCCCAGACTATCTTTCCACTGGTTCCAATATATGTGGGGCAATCAGGGGGCTGGAGCTGGGAGTCTTTTCCTTCATAGATTCTGAATGAGTATAAATAACCGGTTGGTTCGCTCACACAATTTGTACATTTTTATCCCATACCATCCTCTCTTGTTTGGTATGTACTGCTTGAACTGCAGCCGGCCAGTAAAATGTACGAGGGACTCGTCCACACATATATTTTTCTCGGGGATTAAGACTTCTGCAAATTTCTGTGAAAATTAATTAATTAGGGGCCGTATTTTGTAGAGTTTGTCGTAGTTGGGATGACTTCGGGGAGGGCACTGCGCATTGTCATTGAAATGCAGGAAACGCATTATTGCATCATAGCGTGTCCTGGACATAACTGCTGAGAATATTGGCATATGGTGGATGGGGTTGGTGGACCAATAGGAATGATGTTCGTTTTTCTTTGTAAGTCCCGTATTAATAGCAAGGCCCAAAAATATGTTGAATTCGTCAACGAGACAACGCCAATGAAATAAATGGGCATAGGAGGAATTGGGGTTGGCTGCAATGAACTGTTCTGCATATACGTTTGTTTGGTCCACGATGCTCTGCAGCAAATCTTCAGGGAAAAATAAAGAAAAATATTCATATTGGGTATAATTTGTGGTGTCGGGTTGCACACCTGGCTGCGCTATGAAGGGGGGAATTCTAGCAGACCTCGAGTTGGCAGGCAACCATAAGGGGTTTGCCAGGGCTTCGGGAAGGTAGGACAGGATTCTTTGGGCAGGGCGTCCAGTTCCATTGCTAGTTCCAGGCTCCACTTCCTGGGGTCTGGCGCTGCTGGTGGAAGTAGTACTGGGCTCCAATTCCTGGGGTCTGGCGCTGCTTGTGGAAGGCAGGTCTTCAGATATTGGGCCTGATCTTCTAATTCTTTTTGGAGGGGAGGTGGTTTCCTCCTCTGATTCGGTCTCCGATCCGCTATACTCCACTGGATCGTATTCCAAACCAGAATCGAATGATAGGAGCTCCCCGCTGCTCTCATCATCCGACATAGCGAGGATCTCATATGCCTCATCGGGTGTGTACACTCTCTTAGATATGATGGCGGGCCTGTGCGATGTTTTTATGAGAGTACTGTTATCAGGCCTGTGACCTGGGCTGTGACTAATAGGCTGTGACAGATGCTGACGGGCTGTTACTGATGGGCTGTGACAGATTCTGACAGGCTGATGGGCTGTGACAGAAGCTGACGGGCTGACGGGCTGTGACGGATGCTGATGGGCTGTGATGGATGCTGATGGGCTGAGACGGATGCTGACGGGCTGAGACTGATGCTGACAGGCTGTGACAGATGCTGATGGGCTGTGACGGATGCTAATGGGCTGTGACAGATGCTGACTGGCTGTAACGGATGCTGACGGGCTGAGACGGATGCTGACGGGCTGTGACAGATGCTGATGGGCTGACGGGCTGTGACGGATGCTGACAGCTAATGGGCTGTGACAGATAGGCTGTGACAGAGGGGCTGTAACAGATCCTGACGGGCTGTAAAAGATCCTGAAGGGCTGTGACAGATCCTGACGGGCTGTAACAGATCCTGACGGGCTGTAAAAGATCCTGACGGGCTGTGACAGATCCTGCTGGCTGTGACAGATCCTGATGGGCTGTGACAGATCCTGACGGGCTGTGACAGTTCCTGACGGGCTGTGTGACAGCGCTGGTGACAGGTTCTCTTTTATTGGGTTCTCTTTTATTGGGAGGGGCTGTGTGCTGTGTTGGTGTACACTGACAGTAAACTGACTGACAAGACACTGACAGTTACTCACTGATCCCTTCTCCTCACACGATCGGTGTGAGGAGAAGCAGAGATCAGATAGTAACTGCAGGGCTGTGTTTACATTTGTGACCGGCTGTGATTGCCAATTTCATTGGCTGTTTACCTTGATCGGGGAAGCGATGTGTCCAAGGGACACCCGCTCTCCCCGATTGCCGACATGCACTCCTCCGGGAGCACGCTTCTTGCGCACTCCTGCATCTTGTTCCTCTGAAGTGACCGGCTGTGTTTTGACACAGCCGATCACGTGGTAAACAGCCATCCGCGATCGCCGCACTGCACCCACGCGGGCGCGCGGTACTCTGTTATCCTGAGGACGTCATATGACGTCCAGTCAGGATAACTCAGCCACTTCCTGGTCCTCATTCTGCATACGGCGGTCGGGAAGTGGTTAAGCTCCTCCCACTATCATGTTTTGCCACACCCACTGCAGGTCCCTGCCTACCTGAAATGTCCCTCATTCTCAAGTTCAATAGCTGAGAGGTATGCATGGAAGTGCTGCCTAAAAGAGCTCTGCTGTTAGGCCCAATAGCCTGTTTTGGGGCCTAATGTGTTGCTGAAGTGGCCCTGAAGCTGTCCTGTCTGGTCTGGAGAAAACTGTGCAAAGGAGGAGACACAGGAGAGGCCCCTTACTGGAGAAAGTGAAGAAGAAGGCTGGCTTTTCAGAATGGCCTGGTGACTCACTTGGACGATACTGCAATTGGGAAGGTGCTTACAGTGTTGCAGTGTCAGCTTAACCACTTCAGCCCCGGAAGGATTTACCCACTTCCTGACCAGGCCATTTTTTGTGATACGGCACTGCGTCGCCTTAACTGACAATTGCGCGGTCGTGCGACATTGTACCCAAACAAAATGCAACAAATTGAATGCCTGGGGTGGGACTTTAAAGGCACTAATGCCAAATTCTGTATAAAACATCACAATTTATTGTCACATATTAAAATACATCACGAAAAGTGAAAAAACATAGAAACACAAGGCATGGAACAAATAAAATAGCACTGGGATTATATATACAATGACTGAGTCGATGATGTCCTCAACCCAGCATGTTTCGGAGTTTGTATTGATTGCCTTCTTCAGAGGATAAGAGAGGAATCATATATAGACATTCCAGTGTATGTATATAAATTAATTCCATGCCAGATTAAAAAACACAGTCTTGAAGATTTCTTCCCACCCTACTCATGGCTGGCTAACAAATAAGTTAGTAGTAGACAATTCATAGTAAATTGAGAAGGTGGAAGGACCTCATAAGAAGTCCTTCCCATGCAGGGTGTGTATTTTCAGAAACACTGAGGTCAGGCGGGATAAAGCCTGCAGGGGGGGGCTGACCGCCTAAGTGAGGGAGCCTGATGGGACCGGATGTAATGGTCCAGATGCACACTCTATGCAGAGTGTGCAGCTCAATCCACATCCAAATGTGGCATCAGGCAGGCTCTACCCAAACAAAATTGATGTCCTTTTTTCCCCATAAATAGAGCTTTCTTTTGGTGGTATTTGATCACCTCTGCGGTTTTTATTTTTTGCGCTATAAACAAAAAAAGAGCGTCAATTTTGAAAAAAATCTATATTTTTTACTTTTTGCTATAATAAATATCCAAAAAATGTAAAAAATGTTTTTACTGGAAGCAATATTCACAATACAAGAATACATCGGTAATTGATAACAGATATCCGCGAGTCCACTCAGTGGCTATCGCCCATAGCAGAACTCGCGGCGATCAATAACACAATATTTTGAGTATCAAGAAAGAAACTTACTATATCTAAAAACCACTGTAGAGTATAAGAATATTGTTTCATAATATTTGTAGGGTTGAAAAAGGCTGCAAGGCAGCAAGAGGAGAGGGGAAACTTGTGGAGAAAGGAATAGAGGGATAGATAGACAGAGAAAAGTGGAAGAGGATAGAGAAAGAAGAGGGGAAGGGAGGGGTCTGCTGGAAGGTCTTGGGCTCGCAGGGTTGCCCATTCAACCTATACAGGACATTCAATAGGACCAGTACCGGGGCTATGGTAACTAGGGACCTGGGCAGGATCCTAGTAAGATTGCTGAGAGTATCAGAGGCAGAGAAGCGCAGCCAGATGGACCATAGGACCTTATATTTAGACATCACCAGATAGGAGTGTACAGCATCACCAGATAGGAGTATATACACCGCATCACCAGATAGGAGTACATATAGCATCACCAGATAGGAGTATACAGCATCACCAGATTGGAGTATACAGCATTACCAGATAGGAATATACAGTATCACAGATAAGGGTATACAGCAGCATCAGTAGATAGGGGTATATACAGCATCAGCAGGTAGGAGTATACAGCATCACAGATAGGGGTATATACAGCATCAGCAGGTAGGAGAATACAGCATAACAGATAGGGGTATATACAGCATAAGCAGGTAGGAGTATACAGCATCGCAGATAGGGGTATATACAGCATCAGCAGGTAGAAGCACACAGCATCACAGATAGGGGTATATACAGCATCAGCAGGTAGGAGTATACAGCATCACAGATAGGGAAAATCCCGCACTTGCCCCATCTAGGAAGCGGGCCGGGCGGGCAGTGAACGGTGTCTGGCGAGTGGGAACTAAACCCCCTCCTCCTCTGAGAAATGCGTCCAATAGGATCTCCTGACTATTCAGCCAATTGGGAAACTGGTAACCAGCAGAGGCGATTCAGTGTTAGAAAAGCAAATATTCATTTGCATTTGTAACACACATCAGTGGGCTTGCGGCGCCATGCTCTGCGCCACGAGTCACTCTATTTTGAAGCCTAGTGGAGTCTATGGCTCTAATCAGGTGCTTCAAAAAAACACTCCGCTGCGGTAATTCATGCGGCCAGAGTCCTGAAGCAGCCGGCCTCATGAATAGGGGGATGCTATGCATGAATCTATCCATCATTACCATAAGGGAGTGGCGGGGATAGAGGGGAGGTGCCTGTGCACCCTTAATGGACGGGCCGTCCCTGCCTTTGGGTTGTCAGAGGGGTGCTACAAAAGTTTAAAGGAAAAAAAACATTTTTATTTAGACTATATACAAAAACATAATGTATTTTTAATGAATGCAGGTTTTGAATTGTAGTTGTAACATTTATGTGAAAAAATAAGCTACTTTCAATGCGAGGGGCATTCCCCCATCGACACCTGATGAATTGGTTTTAGTAAGGGTTCCCCAAAACCTGATTTTTTTTAGGAGTTCCTCTAGGGTAGAAAGGTTGAGAAAGGCTTCTCTAGTTATCACCTGTATATCAGGTAAGTCAGTGATAAGTTTCAAATAGTACCTACATACTGTACATATCAATAGAATCTTCAAATTATTATATTGCTCTATCAATATTTTGACCAGATCTGTGAATGATAAAATTGCACAGGCTTTTTAAAAATTATTTCTATGGGTTTTTCTCACTTATGGTGGAGGTGATTGTAGCCGTATTAGTATAATTGTGTCAGAGAAAATTGAGTACTGTCCGTGATACTTTTTTTATTTGCACTAACATACAATTTTTCAGGACAAGCTTTCGGGGTGTGTCCCCTTCTTCAAGGTCCAAGCAGTACTGATTCACAAAAGTTTTATCTGAATGTTAAAAAAAAAAAGTGCAAGGAACAACAAAACAAACACAAATCAATTTCTAAGGCAAATTGTGATAAAGTTCCCAGTAGATTCAGTGAGATAACAGGGGGAGAGCTATAGACTGGGGAGGAAGTTTAAACCGTTATTTTTTGTGTCAAAAAGAAGAATCATTCTTATTTCAAATGTTTTTCTTTCCTGGAACAGGAAAAAAACTTGCCATGAACAGGAAGCAAAAAAAAACTCAAAAGCTACACAAGAGCAGACCTATTGGATAAACAGCATAAAACAAACACAACTTCTATAACTACTGCTATCAGCGACTTGAAACCCAATCCAGAACCCCCAGGTACCCCTTGTGTAAATGCTGACCTGACTGAAAATTCTGATATAACAGAGGAACTTGGAATCATAAATTTGTCTAATCATGAACTTTCTGCACCAGAAGTAACAGTTCTCTCCAAAGGCCTCACATTCTGCCCAACCACCAAATTGGATAACTTACAAGTATGGTCAGATATGGAGGACTTCTTCAGGAGACTAAGGCTCAATGAATACTTTCACAGTAAAGAAAGGAATCCAGTGACAATAGGAGGCAACAAAAAGAAAAACAGCAACTTCACACCTCCACAAGGACGCAACCCCAAACTGGACACCTATATTGACAGCTTCAGGCTGCAAGTTACATCCCTGATATCCACCCAGCAAAAGAAAATATTATACAACCTTTCACCACTGGCGCGAAGAGCTGTACACGATCTGCGCAATAATCAGACCATAGCCATCAAACCAGCGGACAAAGGGGGAGCAATCATTGTGATGGATACAGACAAATATATACAAGAGGGCCAGAGACAGCTGGCAAATACTACTTACTACTAAAAACTGGATTATGATCCCATCCAGGATTTTACCAAGCAATTAAAAGGTCTCATTACAACAATGCCAACCAACCTACATTCAGAAGTTATCAATGAGATTCCAGATAATCCAGAAATTGGAGACTTCTACATGCTGCCCAAGATTCACAAGCCAGGAAATGCAGGCAGACCCATCATAACAGGTATGAATACACTTACTGAACATATCTCAGGGCTTGTAGAAAATATGTTAAAACCGTTAGTCATGAACACTGCGAGTTTCCTGCAAGACACCACTGATTTTCTGAACAGGCTCAACAATTTACAACAATTACCACCTAATACACTTCTAGTCACTATGGATGTAGAATCTCTGTACAGTTACATCCCTCACAAGGATGGGTTGGCTGCATGTCACAGATTCTTATCATCCTCACCAAACGACAAATATACTGCTGAGGATGTTACACATTTCATTGAATTCATTCTTACACACAACTACTTCACTTTCAACAATGGCATCTATCTCCAGTGTATATGGGTACAGCTATGGGAAGTAAAATGGCAATCCAATATGCAAATTTATTTAGGACTGACCTGGAGGACAAATTCCTGAACAGCATACAACATAAGCCATACAGATATTATCGCTATATTGATGATATTTTTATGGACTGAAGGTGAAGAAAATCTAAAACAGTTTATCTCATTGATCAACACCTTTCACCCATCTATCAAACTAAAAATGAATTATTCAAACACACATGTCAACTTCCTAGACACTACAGTATACATCAGTGATGACAAGCTTCACACTTATTTACAGAAAACCGACTGACCGATGCAGCTATCTCCATAGTTCCAGTTTTCACCCCCAACACACTAAATGGGCCATCATACACAGTCAGGCCATCAGATACCACCGAATACCCAGAGGACAGAGATAAACATCTCAGAACACTTGCAGACTCCTTCCATAAGAAAGGATACAAAGACAGAACCATCAACAACAGCATAAACACGGCCTTGAAAACCCAAAAAGAAAATCTCCTCCAATACAAAGAGAAAAAAACAAATAACCGTATACCTCTAGTCACTACATACAACCCAGCACTAAAAGGGATCAAAAAGATAATCAAAGATTTACAACCCATTATAACAGAGGATGAAACTCTGAAAGAAATATTCCAACAACCCCCAATATTGGCTTTCAGACAACCACCCAATCTTAGACATAAACTAATCAGCAGGAAACTTCACTCTAATTATGAAGTCACACATAATGGAAGCAAACCCTGCAATAAAACATGTTGCAAACTGTGCAACCAGATCAATCTATCCAAAAGTGTCACACACACACAAATGGAGACTTCGATATCATGGAATCATACAGCTGTACCTCTAGCAATGTGGTGTACCTCATTCAATGCAATATGTGCAGCAAAGGATTTTATGTTGGGGAAACAGGACAGAAATTGCAAACAATTTACACAGACATTCCATCAAGGAACATAAAGAAGATGATTTCTGCACACTGGTGAGACATAATTTCTCACAAACGGACCACACTATTGAAGACCTCATTGTTTTAGTTCTTAAAGGGAATTTCAGAACGATCCAGGAAAGGAAAATATTTGAAATAAGAATGATTCTTTTTGACACAAAAAAATAACGGTTTAAACTTAGATATAGGTTTTCTTACTCTTTAGTCTATATCTCTCCCTCTGTTATCTCACTGACTCTACTGGGAACTTTATTAAAATTTGCCTTATACATTGATTTGTGTTTGTTTTGTTTTTCCTTGCCCTCAGAGATTTTTTTCTTTTTTTTTTTTAACATTCGGCTAAAACTCTGGTGAATCAGTACTGCTTGGACCTTGAAGAAGGGGACACACCCCAAAAGCTTGTCCTGAAAAATTGTATGTTAGTGCAAATAAAAAGGATCATGGACAGTACTCAATTTTCTCTCACTTATGGTATGATTAAATATTTTTTTCCTAGTTAAACTTTTAAAAGTACATAGTTTTAATTAAATGTTAACACATTAAATTCTCCCTTGGACATGCCTGTCTCCTATGGGAAAACCTTTTATATAATAAATATATTGGTAAATAACACAACATAGTGGCTCTGGAATATCTTTTCGAAAACTAGATGATAATAAGCTAAAAATACTGTTGACTTCAATGTTCTATTTGTTAAATTGACTGTTTTTTTTTTGTTTTGTTTTTTGTTTTTCTTTGTACTTGTCACAAAACAATCTCAAAATAAAATCTGATTTAAAAAAATACATTCAATTTAAATTCAATTAAATTGAATTAAGTAAAAATGTATTAGACACTAATTATAATATTGATGATTGTTTGTACTGAATTATAACTTCATATCCAAATTAGTTGCGACCTCAATAGGTAGAATCAGTGCTTGATAATACATAAAAATGTTCCAGAAAACAATATGGCTTCTTTGAAATAGGTGGCAATGCTGCTTTCCACTCTGTGAAAAGTGATCAGGCAGAGCCACCTGTCAAACACTGCAGCCTAAGTTAAAAAAGCAGCAGCTGTGAAGCAAAGCATTGTGACCATGGCATGTATACAACACTGTCAAGCTGTACTGTTAGCATTTGGGTACACGGCCGGTGAGTGGTTAACCCATATCTCAGCCACCTGTTTTTAATGCCCCCTGGCCACCCGTGTGAAAAAGCCCTACATGTATCTGGTTTGGAGAAAGTAAATCTCCCTAGTGGGAACAGACAGCAAGGAAAATCTGACATAGGTTCCAAACTCTCATCACTGTATCCAAAACTAAACAAAAATGCTTTAATTATATATATACTTTAAAAGAGAAGTATGGCCAAAGCTTTTTTTGGCCATACTTCTCTTGTGGGTCACAGGTGTGCTTGTGTGCTGAGAATTGAAGCCAGATGCGCCAGCCCCCACTGGTACCCAGGGTTGGGTCATAGCCCTGATGACTCAGTTCTGTAAACAAGTGGTTCCTTTCAGCTCTGCTGAAAGTTAGATTAGCTAAATACATAAAAAGAAGACTAGAGCTCTATCTGCTGGCTGAATAGAAAATTGCAGAGCAATATGCAATATTTTATATGTGCTTAATTGAAAAAAAATAGAAAATAAAAAGAAAACACATACAAAACCACCATACATTTCCTTTAAGGGTGTGACTGCAGCTGATGTAATAATTTCTGTGGATTTGAACAGTTGTTATAAAACAAGAATGCCTCCTGAGATACAATAAAGTAATGTCCCAACTTCATATGTTTTGGTTCTTACATTAAGCTTATTATTTTCTCACGCAGAACAAAGCAACAGGTCTACTTTGCACACACTTGCCTTCCTTTTGCAAATGTACTGCTTCTGTGAGCTACTTTGAATGAAAAGATGGTGCCATGTGTAAGCTCCAAGCCATGACCTACAGTTTGCACTGGGCAGATGCTCTAGAGCAAGGTTTCCCGACCTTTCTTCAGTCAAGGTACCCTTTAAAATTATGGACAATCTCGAGGCACCCTCCAAAATTATGGACAGTCTTGAGGCGCCCCATTCTAAAATGTAAAAATTATTCTGATAGTTTTACGTAATGCAACAACATCAATACACATAGGACACCCAACATTGAAGGTGATTTATTCTTCCAAAGCAAATACACTTTTGCAAACTGGTACTGACTAGTATTCCAATATTTTTCTACTCCCTCAGTTTTTCTCCATCACTTAGCTAATGAGACGACCCCAAAGCTGATGGAGAGAGGCAAGGGAGGGTCGAACAAGAATGATATGCAGGCAACTGACATCAACTGATGATGTCACTGGTCGATAGGAGGTTGGCGGCGCAAAGGTTGTAATGGTGTACAATGAAAACCTGTGGATTTGTGTAACTAAAAGGCAGGCTTCATCCACCCACCAGCTTGTATACAATTTTGGGGCAATTTTTAGGCATTTTGCCAAGGCACCCCTGAAGAAACCTCAGGGCACCCTGCTTGATAAAGGCTGCTCTAGAGCTCATGCAAGGCACATGAACCTGGAGCTTACACGGCACCTGCCCTTAAAAAAAACCTTATTAGTGCGACAGGCACCACATTTTTTGCATCACTGGCGCTTAGGAAATCATTTTTGTTTTATGTCCAACCTGCATGTTTTTAAAGTTTCAATATTCTCTGCATAAAACACTCAATTTTAGCTTAATTTTGTTTTTTTGTGACACGTGGACTCTTGCATTTGAATTTAGCAATTTTCCTATATGAGCATTGTCTCAGGTGTGACTTTAGTGACACTGGCAGGTATCAGCTGACACCAGAATGTGTATTGTGCAAAATAGGCTCTTGCAAGTTAACACAGAATGCTTCTCAACTCTGGCAGATGGCACAAAATTCTCACTTTTAACATCTGCCATATAGACCTTGACACATTTAGCAATCACTTTGTCACAAGAGGGGGTCACCAGTGGCTCTGGTATGGTTGGGCAAATAAGCAGGATCACTCTGACATGTTGGCACAGACCATTTCTTGTATTATGTGTCATCCCTGTAACTGATTCCGAAATGTGACATATGGTGGCAGAATTAATATGGCTGTAAACCTCAGACATGAAATATGAACAAAGCATATCCCCCTATAGTGTGTACTAGTCTCAATTAACAGCACTAAATGTCACTTTTTCTGCTGCTTCGTACCTCTGCGATCAACATGAATCACTTCTGACAAGTTTTTCTGACACCAAGAGAAAAAAAGGTGACAGGGGAGGGAGCATGCGCCTCATCTCTGTTGCTGTGAGCTGTGTGAAAGGAGTGTGTCCCTTCCCCTGTCAGAGTTCTCTTCTCTGAGCTCTTTTCAGCTCTCAGCCCCCTGTTTTCTTACATCTCAGACAAGCTTTATAAATTCCGGACTTTGAACGGATGTAGAGAATACTGTAAACATATACAACTTATGTTGGAGGATATGTTTTATCTCTGTGTATCACCTGAGGCCAGTCACTTCACTGGGTATATGTGAGGGTTTACATCCACTTTATACATGAAAAGTCTGAAAATTCTCATTAACATCATAGAGAAATTACTGATTTATGGCTAATTCTGTGAAAATGTATATATATATATATATATATATATATATATATTTATCAGAATTGTTTTTATTGAAGTTTCAACAACAATGAGAAATGTACAAAATGTACAACATACAAACACAACGAGGTGCATAAGTCAGCATGAGTACATCACAATGCAGTGCAGGTGATGGCACAGAGCGTTATTGCTCTAGATATACAAAGATCAATTAATACCTACATGCATTGAAGATAATACACAATGGGAACAGATAGACTGTGTGTGGCAAGGAGTTATGGAGAAAGAAGGGTAGGGGAGGTAGAAGACAAGGGAAGGGAAAGTTACGGAGGAAGGTATAGGAGAGGGAGGAAGAAGGGGGGGATTGGAGCCAGACACTGCCAGAGATATTCAGGTGTCATATCATAAGTGATAACAGATTATAAGATTTGCCAATAAGGTAATCTCATAAAAGCCAGCATGGATATTGCGTTCAAAAAGTAAACCTAAAGCCAGTTAGGCTCAGTTCACACATAGGTGATTTGTGATCCGACTTGTGTCGCCCCAAATCACCTCAAGTCGCTTGACATCCGAAATCCCATTGAAATGAAGAGGAGCCGTCTTAATATACTCTACTGACTTCAAAGTGACTTCAGAAAAGGTTCCTATACTACTTCAAGGCATCTTCTATCTGACTTGTGCCCATAGAATTCAATGGAAGTCGCCTCCAAGTCGGATCCCCCATCTATATTGAAACGACTTTGAAGCGACTTTACAGTTAAAGAAAATAATTTTTGAAGGCAACCCCCTCCCTCTCTTCTTTGATTGGCCACAGGCAAAGTCGTCTGGCATTGAGGTTGCTTCAGGTCACGTTGTAAGTCACCCAAAGTCGCGCTGAAGTCTCCTTGAAGTAGCGTTCAAATCGCCTAGCAAAGTTACCCTTGAAGTCGGATCGCCTAGTTGTGAAACGGCCCTTAAAGTGATTCTAAACATTGGGTTTTTTTAATAATAAACATGTCATACTTACATTCTCTGTGCAATTGTTTGCACAAAGCAGCCCCAATCCTCTTCTGGGGTTCCCCCCGCTGGCAGCCCCTGGCTCCTCCTTTTCAGTGAGTACCCCATAGGAAGCAGCTCATGTGGGCTTGATCCCAAGCCAACCTGTGTGCATCCATAGACACAGCCAGCTTGGCTTGGCCCCACTACCCGCTCTCTCATCAGAGGATTTGGTTGACAGCAGGAGCCAATGGCTACTGCTGCTGCCTCTCTGTCCCATGAAGAGAGAGAGAGGGGAGAAAGCAGGTGCTTTTAGGCACAGTGCTGGTTCAAGATCAGTCTCAGATAAGTATTTAACCACTTCCCGACCGCCGGACGTCTAAAGACGTCCTTGTCTTTGAGTGGTGATATCTGAATGATGCCGGCACCTACCAGCATCATTCAGGTATCATTTTTTTCCAGAATACCACGTCCCTTAGTGGCCGCCTTTTTTTACTATGGACTTACTACGACCATCCACGGCCGTAGTAAGTCTATAGTGGTGAGTTTCTGTTCCTGCAGAAATCTGCAGGCCGCCAGCCCTTCACCAATTTATGAATAGACTCTGACTAGAACTTGGTCGTGACACGGATTTTCGTGGACGAAAGAGGGGAGAGAGAGAGAAGTACCCTGTCTCTCCGTCGTCGTCATCGGTAACCGAGGACGACAGTTGGTTTAGGAGACTACTCTCTCGCCCATCACCCCGGTTCGGTTCGACCGACACAGATACCTACGTGTGTCCAACCGAACCCTAGTTCGGGTGTACTCGACGAAGGATACCCCATGAGTGACTTTTC
>BLSH010016052.1:665433-677050 GCA_018402905.1 Glandirana rugosa | reverse complement strand
CTCCCCATAAAGAGGACCTGTCACGCAAGATTCCTATTACAGGGGATGTTTACATTCCTTGTAATAGGAATAAAAGTGATCAAAAAAAAAATTTAAAGAGAAAGTGTAAAAAATAAAAAAAAAAGGTAAAATAAATAATTAAAAAAAAATAAAAAAATTTAAAGCGCCCCATCCCCGCGAGTTCGCGCACAGAAGCGAACGCACGCGTTAGTTGCGCCCGCATATGTAAACGTTGTTCAAATCACACATGTGAGGTATCGCCGCGTGCGTTAGAGCAAGAGCAATAATTATAGCCCAAGACCTCCAATGTAACTCTACACATGTAACCAGTAAAAAATTTTAACGCATCACCTATGGAGATTTTTAAGTACCAAAGTTTGGCGCCATTTCCTGAGTGGGCGCAATTTTAAAGCGTGACATGTTGGGTATCTATTTACTCTGCGTAACATTATCTTTCACAATATACAAAAAAATTGGGCTAACTTTACTGTTTTGTTTTTTTTTTAATTCATAAAACTTTTTTTTCCAAAAAAAACACATTTGAAAAATTGCTGTGCAAATACCGCGTGACATTTTATTCCCTAAGATCTCTGCTAAAAATATATATATAATGTTTGGGGGTTCTGAGTAATTTTCTAGAAAAAAAACAATGATTATTACATGTAGGAGAGAAATGTCAGAATTGGCCTGGTTGGAAAGTGGTTAAGGAGGGCTGAGGGGAGCTACATTTGAAAGGTTTTTTTTTACCCTAATGCAGAGAATGCTTTAAAGTAAAAAAAACTTTAGCCTTTAGAACCACTTTAAGCCCTGTGCCTCAATCCAATTTGTCCATATTTTGTCAAACTCTTTATTCAGATTTTATTAACCACTTCAGCCCTGGAAGGATTTCCCAGTTTAGGACCAGAGCACTTTTGCGATTGGGCACTGCGTCACTTTAACTGACAATTGAGTGGTCGTGCGACGTTGTACCCAAACGACATTTGCTTCCTTTTTTTCACACAAATAGAGCTTTCTTGTGGTGGTATTTGATCACCTCTGTGTCACTTCTGATCACCGCTATAAACAAAAAAAGAGCGACAATTTTGCAAAAAAAAAAAAAACAATATTTCTTACTTTTTGCTAAAATACAAATCCAAAACAAAAATAAAAAAACATTTTTTTTCATCGGTTTTGGCCGATTTATATTCTTCCTCATATTTTTTGTAAAAAAAATCGCAATCAGTGTTTATTGATTGGTTTGCACAAAAATTGCCACGTTTACGAATGATGAGAATTAATTTATGGGGTTTTTATTTTTTTTTTATATTTTACTAGAAATGGTGGCAATCTGCGATTTTTAGCGGTACTGCCATATTGCGGCAGACATGTCGGACCATTTTGACACTTTTTGGGACCATTGGGATTTATACAGCGATCAGTGCTATGAAAATGCACTGATTACTGTGTAAATGTCAATGGCAGTGAAGGGGTTAACCTGTAGAGGGCGCTCTAAAGGTTAACTGTATTCCCTCAGTCTGTTCTAACTGTATTGGGGCTGGGCTGGCAGGGGGAGGGGAGTGATCACAGCTTCCATATACAGAAAGCCTGTGATCACATCCCTTCCCCCTCTGTCAGAACTGAGATCTGAGATCTCTGTTCTCTCACTGCGGGGGGGGGGGGGCATCGCGGGTAGCCGGCGGTGATCGGGTCCACCCTACCCGCTCCCTGGCCCCCCCAGAACACAGTGAGCGCGAGCGTGCTCACAATACTCGTTATCGTGGCCGCCGTCAGGTGATGGCGTTTCGCGATAACTAACCACTTTGCCACCGTCAAGCCACGGCGGTCGGTCGGCAAGTGGTTAAATAAAGTTTTCAATCTTGAAAAACACAGACAGAACCTACAAAACACATCATGCAGGATGTCACAAATACAAAAAAAAAGAGCATTAAACATAAAACAAATACAAATACAAACATTGGTGGAGAGTTATAATTACTAAATAGGATCATTACTGGATGTGTTTTATAGCAGAAAGTAAAAAATATTGTTTTGATTTTTTTTTCAAAATTGTCGGTCTTTATTTGTTAAAAACCGCAGAGGTGATCAAATACAACCAAAAGAAAACTCTATTTCTGGGGAAAAAAGGACATCAATTTTATTTGGGAACAGTATTGAACGACCGCCCAATAGTCAGTTAAAGTAGCGCAGTGCCGTAGCGCAAAAATAGGCCTGGTCATTAAGGGGATAAAACCTTCCGGGGCTGAAGTGGTTAAGGTCAAAAATCCAGTCAGATAAAGTAGGAGGGTGTGGAGAGGTCCACTTAGGAGCAATTTGTCTACAGGCCACAAAGAGAGCACACAAGAGAGTATTCAAAATAGGAGGCATGTAAAAAGAAGAATTAAGGTAGCCCAATAAGCATGTAAGTGGTCCAACAGGAAATTTTACATCCAAAAGCCCATTAAGTGTACCGACCACCTCTGACCAATATCTCTGGAGTTTGGAGCACCGTCACAGAAGATGTATAAGAGTACCAGTATTGCCACACCTGGCACAGACTGGATCAGATCTCAGGGCATGCAGAAATTCAGGGGTTCTATATACCCTATGAATAATAAAGATCTGAGTTAAACTGTTTGATGGGAAAAGAGAGACAAGAGGGAGGGACCGGAGGATCTCCTCCCAAACTTCCTCAGAGATGGGGCCAATATCCCACCCAGCCCTGGGACGAATAGGAAACCTCAATAGAAATGTATCTAGTAACACCATATATTTAACAGAGATAAGCCCCTTGGTTGACCTTGCTTGTACTATTCTATCCAGAACAGGGGTGGGAAAAAAGACACTTTGACTGAGGGGAATTGGGCACATAGTGGCACAACTGGTAGAACCACCTTGGATGTAGGGAAAACTCAGTCCTCACCTGCTCGTAAGTTTTAAGAGAACTGTTATCATATATTTGGACTAAGGTAGTTACCCCAGCTCTCTCCCATCTCTGAAAGCCCTGGAGAATAGAAAGCTCAGGGAGCCTATTGTTTCCCCAAATGGGGGTGTATCTAGAAAGGGTAGGAAATCCCTATAATTTTCTTAGCAGCATCCCACTCTTTATGCATTAGCACCAGGGTGGGCATAGCAATAAGTGAAGCACCCCCACTGCCCCTTCCAGTACATATAATGGTGGCCAACCCCCAAACACACGAGAAAATAAACAATAGACAGCACAAGGTGACAACTCGGATTACCATCACGCAAAACACTGTAGCTGAGCAGCAAGAAAATATATCCTCGGGTTGGGTACTGCCAATCCCCCAGCATCCCTAGGGTAGTGTAGTACCTCCAATTTTATACGAGGGGCCTTCTTTCGCCAAATGATGTCCTTAAATATGCTATTAAAGTGGTTGTCAACCCGTGACAACCACTTTAACCTACAGGTAAGCCTATAATAAGGCTTACCTGTAGGTTCCCTGCATATCTCCCAAACCTGCACGGTTTGGGAGATATACAGTGTACTAGATGGGCCCACGTCATTTCGGCACATGTGCAGTGAATAAACGGCCTCTGTGACGTTTCTTCACTAAGATCGTGCCGTGACGTGCGGCTCCCGTGCGCATGCACCGGAACAAAGAGGGGCTGAAGATGGACGCTGCCTGCACAGGGGACATCGCTGGACGTCACAGGCTTTGATTGCAGGTAAGTGAACCATAATGGGCTACTATGCGATGCATAGTAACCCATTATGCTTCTACTTTGCAGGGGAATATAGAGGAAGTAAACCCTATCAGGGTTTACTTCCTCTTTAATCTTAGTAAAGATCCACAGGGGTATGCAGACAGGAGATTTATATAAAAAGTACAGGAGCTGAGGCATCCATATCATCTTGAGTAAGTTGATATGACCTACTACAGATAGGGGTAGCTTACTCCAAGTTATATTTTGGATTTGGAAGCTGGACAGTAGTTGAGCTATGTTATCTGAGATGAACGCCTGGGGAGAAGTAGATGTAATTAAACCTAAGTACTTTATAGAGGACACAACCTTAAGATGAGACAAAGTAGATGGTAAAGAATGTGGCAAGGGGTCTAAAGGCAATAACATAGATTTCTCCCAATTTACACCAAGCCCTGAAAATTTACCAAATTCATTGAACTAGATAGACTTGTGTCTTTTTTCAACCTGACTAATTATATAACTATGTAACATATATTTCATTACTGCCAGTTGACCAGATATTGGTTAGGAACAAAGGGACATTATCTGCATATAACACTATCTTTTCCTCCAGGGCACCTCTTACCAGACCAGTAACGTCCAAGGAAGTCCGCAGGAGGCAGGCCAGAGGCTTTCACTCCCAGACATACTCAAACGTTAATTTATTTTATGTTCTTAGCAGCTAAAATTGCAAAAGCTACGGCATGATAGACTCCCGTGGTAGATCACTCATTAAAGTACAAATAAAGGCAGCATACATATTTTAGTAAATCCTCATATAAATACCTGAAAGTTACACATGGTAATAAACATAATAACTGAAATTATTATTTCCCTACCATGTAGCTGTGATTGGGGTCTGTAATCCCCTCCATCAGTTCTCCTTAGCTGTATAATGTGGTGATGAAGGGAGGAGTTCTGCAGAGGTCAGATGTAATTTCCTGTCAGTGAAATAGCTTGTCTATTCCACAGACATCCAGCCTTCTATGATGCTCAGTCTATTTTACATAACACACACCCATATGCCAATCAATAGCTGGGTGTGTGCTATGCAACCACAGCACAAGATAGTACAGGTTCGTTTGCACACAGATCTTTCTAGTAATCTGTGTGCTTCTCCCTGCTCTCCTCTGGTAATTTGTAAACTGGCAGAACAGAAGGAGCTAGAGCAGTGGGCGGGCAAAGGCAGGACATAGGTGGGAGTGGGTGGGGCTTCATGGGCCGATTGTGGGCAGAGCCTAATCATGATTCTGCGTAGAATTAAATCCCTCCATCCCATGTGATACAAGAGACTTTTTTGCACAGAGATAGGTGCAAATGGGGACAGGAGTCCAACACAGGCACTTCAAAAACCAAGAAATAAAGTTGTCGCCTCACTAAAGGAAGTGCATATGACAGCAGGGGACAAGGTAGATATCTCACCATCCTTACTGCTTTTTGCAAAACAATCAATGACATGTTTAACAGACTGTATAGTTGATTAACATATTGATTTCTTCATTTTGACCATAGTTCTACTTTAATTAAATAAAAATTAACACGGATGATGATTAATGAAAAAATGTTAGTGTATTGAAAGATACTCAATCAAAGTTTGAGAAGGTCTGGAATCCTTGGATACTTTATACGCAATCTACTTTTTGACAGCAGATTTTGGTGGCGGCAGAGGTGGACACTTGGACAGGTCACTATCATCTTTTTCTCTTCTCTTCATCTTCCCTTCTTCTTTACATGATTATTATCTTATGAAGCTATGTGTATAGTACCCAACTGTTGCAATATCTGACATACATGCACCCTCCTTTCTATGGCTTCTGTTATTGTGATGTACATTCTTTTATGGCAACAATACATTTTATTGAGCATAGCTCAACACCTCATCTATGATACATAGCTGTGATCTATGGGTGAATGGAGGGGAGCTATTGTGGAGTATAATATGCTTAGTGTGGGAATTTACGCTATATGAATTATATTTCTACATTTTCAGTTGTCAATTTCAATATACTTATTCATGTGACAGCATTGTTAAAATCTTCAGCTTGCTCTTTGAGTTCTGCCTACTAAAGTTCTTTTTAGCAGCTGTTTTGTGCATTGTTCATCTCTCACTATGTCATAGGATTTTCCCACATAGTTTTAAAGAGGGTTTACTTCCTCTATATTCCCTATGGGGGGGGGGGGGTGCAGAGAAAACACTGAAACGCCATTTTATCCTGGGCTCCATTTTAAGATATCCCTACTTCACTCTGTCTCTATATGTCCCCCCTTCCATTTCACAATTCACAGTTTGCACGTACAGGCAAGGTCTAATCTCTAGCTCCAACTACTGAATTCCATGTACCAAGCACTACCAGTCATTAAAACACATTTACTTTCGTTTCTCTTTAAACTCAACCCCATAGCTCTAGGTGTATTGAAATGGAAATTTCTTCCTTGCCCTGAGGAGGAGTTTTTGCTAATTATTATAATTGCCAACCTATAGTCTCATATTATTTGGAATATCATTAACTTTGTATAATTGCTAACCTATAAGGTGTCATATGTTACAGAATATCATTAACTTTGTAACTCCCTTTACAGTAATGTATAAATGTTTTGGCACAAAGAAATACAAGACAGAATAATCTTGGCGTACAACCTGTCTGTGTGTGTGTTACTCTCCACGCTAAGATTATTCTCGCTGGATCCTTAAAAGACATATCGGGTCGGCCCAAGCCAGTCAGGACAGCAGGCCTCGCTGATACCCCAACAAACTTTGGAGATCTCACCGAGATTCGGAAGGTCATCTTCAGAGATTCCCGGGTAAGATTTTTTTTTATCTACTGGGACTATCTGAAGTGCTGACTAAAATCTGAATAAAAGTGCTTTTTAGTATGTACGTGCCATGACCCACTTTTGAAGTGGATAGTGTACAGTACATTAAAGGGGGGGGAGAGGTGCTGCACATAAATTCTAGCTGGCTAGGGGGGATTATTTTGTATCTCCGGGAGGCACCCTGTTGTTCTGTGTAACATAGTCATAATAGTCCCCTTATTTTGTGTTTCAAGGAAACACTATTTTGTGTCTCAAGAGACACCAGGTACTTCCATCTTTGGTTCTGATTTTTCTTTCTGGATAAAGAAGGTCGGACCGACCCGCTGTGTCTGAATTTCTTTTTATTTGTGCTTCTCTTACTATAGCTAGAGTGATAAGATAATCTGTTTATATGGTATAAGGGTCCAAGTTGGTAAGTACGGACCAGTACCATTGTTATTTATCTCCTGTGTATTTCTTTGTGTGATACCCATGACATTCTTTGGTGTTCAATAAGATAAAGGCTTCCCGAGTATAGGAGAGTTGTACGGCTTTGAACACAGGATTTGAGATAAAATGCATGGAAAGATTTTTTCAGTGTCTAGTGTTTCACATGTAATGTTTGACATAGTTAGAGCACCTTACAATCTTTACGCATGGTCAACTACTAGAGAAAACCCCCAAGAAAATTTAATGAGCTAAAGTTGTTCTATAAAGTAAAACTATGTTTTTCCCAGAATAGGCAAGATATGCAAGATGTCTTAGTCTGTGTATGTGAAATTAATTACTGTCTAGTTAACCCATGGGTGGACAATCTGGAAGTACGCTGGGCTTTTTGTGTTATCTATGAAGAGGTTAAATACATTCCGTTCTATAGTGAAAGTGAGATGATAAATGAGTAATGATAAGTGTAACTGGTTTATATATTTGAAGGTTTATGTAAGTTAAACATTGGAAAAGAAAGTTTTTTTTAAGTTATGAAAGAATACATTGTAAGTAAGCTGATGTGAGAAAAATAGAAGTTTTTTTTTTCTCTGAAAGTTTTTTGGGAAAGTTTAATTGTAAGAAAGTGATAGTATGTGTCGTATACAGATGGGAAATGTAAATGATTCAGAGAGGTAATTGTGTATTGAGAGGCATCCGCCGCACCCATTTGTGTATTGAGAGGCATGCTGGACCTTCTAGTAGTCCCTCTATCCTGCGTGCTCTCTGAGGTTGTGACCCCCTCCTAAGGAATGTGTTCATTGGAGCATGACAGTATGTGCTCGCTTTCAAACCCCCCTCCTTGATTTCATAGAAAATAAACTACAATAAAAATTGCACAATGTTTGCTTCTATGAAAACATAGGGACATTTTTAACTTTTGTGTAGAAGTAAAATTTTAGTTGAAAGAATCAGTTTTTGCTATGTGATTCTAGCATTATTTGGAACAAAGCAAAGATGGCCGATTACTACCAAATTCCTAAACGGTAGCCATGATTTTTTATAATTATTTAAATGTTTAGTTCTCCAGTCCAGCCTATTGGGCGTGGAAAGGGAAAAAGCTCCACCCACTGAACAAAAACCATTTGCACTTTTCGGTGAAGGGCATTTTGTACAAGATAGTTGACCAGGCTAGAACACCTTTACTTAACAGTATGTGATGGGACAATATTGAATGATCACAGGAGATAGATGTATACATATGTTATAAATTGGTTTAAGTAATAAATGTAATGAAGTGTGATATTTTAAAAATACAGGATTAATGATTGTTTTATGAGTTGTTTGTTAATATAGAAGAAACTAGATCTGTATAGAATTGAACCAGTCATTGAAATAGTAACATCAATATGAGTGTGATATGTGGTCCCACCCTTAAGAAATTTTACAGGCAGCAAGTTTTGTTGTCCCCGCATCTCACTCAGGCGACCCACGGGGAAGTCTTGGGCATGGTGTGATGGGAATGATGCCTGGAGGATTGCAGAGGGTGGGAATACAGGTTATAGATGTATAATAAGAGGTGTTGGACATATCTGAAAGTTTTGTGTGGAAGGAGGATAAATGATTGGATATATTGCTGACAGAGGAAGAAGGGGGAGAACTGGCCACTCTGCCCCTGATGCTCTGATTAGCCAGCAAAAGGGATATTGGGTTGATAAAAACTGCAGATGCAGTAATCATACCTTCAGAGGTTCCTTCCGCCCACACAAAAGGCAATATCCCCTGTAACAAAGGGAACAAAAGTGGAAACACAAGGTGGTACAAGGGAAGGTACCCTGTGGTTAGGCCCAGATTCTAATCCAATTCTGTCTAGCAGTTTTTTTCCATCCCCAGGTATCAGAAAGTGAAAGACCCATCCTTGTGGAATCAGGAGATTGGATCTGGATAAAGGTGCACAAAAGGAAAAACTGAAGGACCCTACCAGGCACTCTTAACCGCACCTACCACTGTCAAAGTCAGTAAGCAAACATCCAGACCCTGATATCCCCCAGGGCAACAGAGTGTCCCCAAAATCATTAGACTAGAAAACAAATCTATGTGAGTGAGTGTTGTGAATGGAGGAACATCTTTTCTTTTAAATAAAGGGATTCACATCCTGGAAGGAGAGACCACCTTCCTCCTATAAGAGGTGAAAGTAACACTGTGAACTCAACGCATAGGGATAGGTAGATAGAAGGTGACCATGATTTCTCTGCTGTCCCCAGGTTACCACAAAACCCCTCAAGGAAGGTTCCTGATTATTGCTTGTACCTTATTCGCCGTGGGTCTTGGTACCTATTGACTCTGGGAGACTTTGAAGTTGAGAGAACAAATGTCAGATCTCTCTAAGAGGAGGATGAGAAGGCTGAATGCAGGGTGGGGTGTACAAGAAACACCAGTGTTGAATACGGAAGCTTCAAACCAGACCATAGTGTTTACTTTAACAAAGAGCCAGGTATTTGATCCAACAAAAGTTACTTATGATCTTGGGGCCTATAATATATATATGTGTGGGAAGAATAAGGCATGTGGTTATTGGGAGAATGCATGGTGGACAACAGACCCCCACAAGTGGGAGACTAGTTTGGCTAGGATTCCTCCAGATGACATAAGCACCTATCAGAGGATCTCCTTAGCGAAGGGAAGCCAAGGGAATATTATCCTCACAGTACAGAACCCAGAGGTTAAAGACAGTGGAGTATATAGTCTAGGGATAACTATGTCAGGGACGGATCCTTGGGCTGAAGTCAAACTTTCAGGTAAACCCTCCCCAAAGTGCCCCTGCCGGTGCCATGGGCAACTTACCCCCTGAGGTGGGAGTACAGCAGGACAACGAGGTAATTGGGGTAGTAATACAGCCAGAAGATAGACTGAGTATAGAGACTGGTTATTCTGACAAGAATGAATCTTTGGAATGGATGATGTTTACAGCCAATTCTACTAATGCCTCTAACTGTGTAGTGTGCACCAGTGGAAGACCAAGCCTAGCGACTGTTCCAGTACCCACAGTTTTCAATATGACATGTATCTTATTGATGATGCAAGGTAAAACAGATAACGAAGGTTGCAAAACAGAAATTGATAAGTTTCCTGTGACTAGAATGAAAACCAAACCAGTAGGTGTGACAGTCTATAAGGGGAATAACACTTGTTTTAATAATACTCTTAAACCGACTTCACATGAATTTAGATATTGCACAACTACATATCAGGTCAGAAGTGATGGAAGATTCCCCGTCTCACTGTTTGCCAATCAAACACAAGCTCTAGCAGACACTTGGTGGTTGTGTGAAGACAATAAACTAAGGCCTTTATTGGGCTCAGATTGGGCTGGAATATGTACGCTGGTGAAAGTAGTTCAACCCTTTCTAATCTCCCCTGCCCAACTAGAAGGTGTTGCTATAAGGGATAAGGCCACCAGCATAAAATGAAATAAGATAAACAAGCGAGATATTCCAGGGGGAAGTTTTGATAGATCTGTATATATAGATGCTATAGGCGTACCGAGAGGCATCCCTGACGAATTTAAAGCTAGAAACCAAGTAGCAGCAGGTTTCGAATCGATTTTTCTGTTTATATCTGTAAATAAAAATACTGATTGGATAAACTATATATATTACAATCAACAGCGCTTTGTTAACTAAACACGAGATGCAGTCAAGGGCCTTGCCGAGCAGCTTGATGCCACCTCACTGACAGCCTGGCAGAACAGAATCTCCTTGGATATGCTCCTGGGCGAGAGGGGAGGGGTCTGTGTAATGTTTGGCACCACGTGTTGCACGTTTATCCCTAATAATACTGCCCCAGATGGCAGTGTCTCCCGAGCATTGAAGGGCTTGGAGATGCTGTCTCAAGAGCTGGCAGAAAATAGCGGGATTGAGGACCCCTTCACTGGATGGATGGAACGTTGGTTTGGCAAGTGGGGCAAGTTTTAGACCACCTTGGCCACCACGGTTGGGTTGGTACTGTCAGTATTATTATGCGTGGGCTGCTGTCTGGTACCATGCATGAAGGGACTCATCTCAAGGGTAGCAGATAAAGCTGCGGGTGATGTAATGTATGCAGCGCTGTCCACACAAGACCCTGACTTATATGATAAACCAGGATTAGCCACACTGCTTGTATAAGAAAGTGATGCTGTTTTTATGAAAATCCCCACTGAGACAGGCTCCTGGGTTGGGAGCTTAAATAACAATCTACATTTTGTAAGTTCAACAGGAGGGGGAAATGTTGGAAGAATGGGTTAAGTCAGGAGTCTTTTATTAAAATGTAGCTAGAGTAATTCTTTATGTGAACCTATAAAATGTTGATTCATAATGTACTAATGAATGTGTTTATTTGAGACGAGAGAACATCCAGTGACAGGAGGAGATGTCGCTGCTTTTGAGAAAACAAAACTCTTGGATATGTGATGATCTGAATTATTTCTTTTCCCAGCTCCAAGATGGATTTCTTATAGCACTGCTTACATTTTGTTTCACTTTCTATTGGTCACGTGGGAAAACCACCCATTTAACTGCTTGATTGTTAATAGAAGATATAGACACTGATTAGGATGATTATATGGTCATCCCTAGGTTACAACTCAG
Source organism: Glandirana rugosa (assembly GCA_018402905.1). NCBI lineage: Eukaryota > Metazoa > Chordata > Amphibia > Anura > Ranidae > Glandirana > Glandirana rugosa. The sequence continues at coordinate 665,522 of BLSH010016052.1, read as the reverse complement.
AACACACCTATGTTTTATGCATATTTTTCACTATAAAAAAATGTAAGCCCTCACTTTCAGTAGGATTACACATAGGCAGACCTGTTGTA
>BLSH010016052.1:624574-638846 GCA_018402905.1 Glandirana rugosa | reverse complement strand
ATATAAAATGTCCAAAAAAAGAGAGAACCACTGCCTCCACCTATAACTGGTCTATGTAGTAAGGAGCATTGGAGGGCAGCAAATAGACAAAAAAACAGCCAAGGAATAAATCCAAGGAAAGACCAAGCTCACTTACCGACCAGCTTGCGACCATCCAAATTGACCTGTCTAACAGTATGCGTTAAAAGCAGGGGATTGGTTACACACATTAATTAATGCATGTGTAAGCTGGAGGGCCCCGTCAAGGCTCCCTGCGTCCTCCAGACCTATCTCTAACTAAAGAGACTCCACAGTGGAAGCACATGCATCTTGATGAGATAGATGAAGGCAGGTGGTGTGGAGGTAGCCCATCCCTCCTATGGTTATAGGGACGCACCAGACACCCAGCAGGTAGCAAAATAACTGCAAAGGTGTTAGTGCGTTTCCCCAACCAATATAAAATGTCCAAAAAAGAGAGAACCACTGCCTCCACCTATAACTGGTCTATGTAGTAAGGAGCATTGGAGGGCAGCAAATAGACAAAAAAAACAGCCAAGGAATAAATCCAAGGAAAGACCAAGCTCACTTACCGACCAGCTTGCGACCATCCAAAATCTCTCTTTTTTGGATATATACTGCCCTAGCCTGTCTGTATACCCTAGCCTGTCTATATATTTTACTAGACTGTCTGTATACCCTAGCCTGTCTATATACTGCACTAATCGGTCTGTATACTGCACTAGCCTGTCTATATACTGCACTAATCTGTCTATATACTTCACTAGCCTGTCTATATACTGCACTTGCTTGTCTATATACTTCACTAGACTGTCTGTATTAACTAGCCTGTCTATATACTTCACTAGATTGTATGCGCTAGCCTGTCTATATACTGCACTAGTGTCAGAAACTTACCTGATCCTGAAACCGAATTGCTGAGAGGGACCCCTTTGCGGCTAAGCGCAGTATACCCCTGAGGATGGTACAGGGGGGTACGGGCGCAGAGGACCACGGGTCTACCGACAGCAGGGATTGACTTGATCCGAAGCACCGGAACAGAGATGAACGCCTGGCTGGGTGGTGCGTCAGCACAGCAGGTGGAGCTGGTAACCAGAGCCGAGAGGTCAGGAGGGCAAGCCGGGTCGTACACAGGTGATCAGAAGCAAAGTCCTTTAGGCAGGCCAGGGGTTAAACACAGGAGAAGGTAGCAAGGTCCTTTAGGCAAGGCAGGGGTCAAACACAGGAGAAGGCAGCAAAGTCCTTTAGGCAAGCCAGGGGTCAAACACAGGAGAAGGTAACCATGGTCAAGCAGAGTCGGGGTCAAAAGCCAGGGGAGAAGAGCAGGAGCAGGTCCAAGGAGTAAGCCGGGTCACAACAGAGGTTGCAGGAACAGAACACTGGTGCAGATGCAGAAGGAAGACTGAAGACGATCCAGCGTCTTGCTGCTATCAGGGTTCATCTTAAATAGGGCGGCCTTAGAGCAAGCGCACCAGCGTATGAACGTTCCGATTTCTATTGGAATGAACATTCGGCACTCTATTGTTACTTCCCTGACAACTAGCCTGTCTATATACTACACTAGCCTGTCTATATACTTCACTAGCCTGTCTATATATGAAGACGATCCAGCGTCTTGCTGCAGTCAGGGTTCGTCTTAAATAGCGCGGCCTTGGAGCTCATTGGCGCACGGTGCGCCTGCGTGCGCGTTATCCTGTTCTGCTGCGCAAGCGCACCAGCGTACGAACGTTCTGATTTCTATTTGAACGAACGTTCGGCACTCTATTGTTACTTCCCTGACAGTGCCCCCCCCCCAAGGGGCAGCCTCCAGATGCCCATACTGGCCAATTTTTCCGGATACTTCTTCTGGAAGGCCTGAATCAAGCGCGGTGCGTGCATGTTGCTAGTAGGTTCCCAAGGAATTATCTTCCTGCGGGTATCCTTTCCACTTGACCAGATATTGCACTTGTCTGCCTCTTTTCCTACAGTCCAAGATGGTTTCCACCTCAAATTCAGTCTCGCCTTCAACCAAGATGGGAAGTGGTGGTACTTCCTTTCTTTCCGGAAAAGGACTAGGCACTGCAGGTTTCAGTAGGGATACATGGAATACCGGATGAATCTTGTAAGAACTGGGAAGAGTCAATTCAAAGGCCACAGGATTTATCATCCTCTTGATTTCAAAAAGCCCAATGAATCTTGGTCCCAGCTTCCGAGAAGGGCAGGTAGGTCAAAGATTCAAAGCCGACAGCCAAACCTTGTCTCCTACGTTGAATGTTGGATTCTCCTGCCGTCCTTTGTCATGAAATTTCTTGTAATTCTCCTGTGCTTCCTTCATGGCCTCCTGGAGGCGTAGGTAATTTGACTGGAGAAAGTTAATCCGGTCCTGGACTGCGGGGACTGAGGCTTCAAGTATGGTATTGGGCAAGAAAGAGGGATGGAACCCATAGTTGGCCCAAAAAGGTGACTGATTGGTAGCAGAATGCATGGAATTGTTATATGTGAATTCCGCAAATGGGAGAAGTGAGGCCCAATCATCCTGTGAGCAGGTGCAGAAGCATCGCAGATACTGTTCCACCATTTGGTTGGTGCTCTCTGTTTGCCCATTGCTCTGCGGGTGATAGGCTGATGAGAGGCAAACCTCAATGGATAGAGACTTACACAAATCTCTCCAGAATTTAGAGGTAAACTGGACACCTCTATCAGACACGATGCTGCCTGGTATTCCGTGCAGTCTGATAATCTCCTTGATGAAAATCCTTGCTGTTTCAGAGGCCGTAGGAGTACCAATCATGGTTAGAAAGTGTACCATCTTCGAAAGGCCATCTACTACCACCAAGATGGTAGTGAAACCCTCTGAGGGAGGTAAATCAACAATGAAGTCCATTCAAATCTCTATCCAGGGTTGCTCCAGAATAGGCAAGGGCCTCAATAGACGCCAGGATTTGGTGTTGGAGCCTTTATTTCGTTGGCACACGGTACAAGAGCTGATATAGTTCTTACAGTCCTGTTTCAAATTAGGTCACCAGAAGAAGAGCTGAATGAGCTCAGAGGTCTTTTGAATCCCAAAATGCCCAGCAAGCTTGTGGTCATGGAATGTTCTTAGAATCTGCAATCTTATTGGTTGGGGAAAAAAATCTTATCCTGAGCCCACAACAAATCTTCTCTTCTTACCAGCCTGGGTGCTTCTGTTTCTGCACATTGACTGGAGGCCTGCCGGATAGCGGTCATTACATCGGGCTGAATAAGAAAAAAATTCTGCGCCGTCAAGATGGTTTCAGGTTCAGAAGCCTCAGGAGTATCAGGAAACATCTGAGACAGGGAGTCAGCTTTCCCATTCTTGGAGCCCGGCCTATAGGAGATGTGAAAGTTGAACCTGGAGAAGAAGAGAGCCCATCTAGCTTGGCGAGGTCTTAACCGCTTAGAAGTCCTAAGGTATTCCAGGTTCTTATGGTCCATAAAAATCATGATGGGATGAGCTGCTCCTTCAAATAGGTATCTCCATTCCTCCAAGGCAAATTTTATGGCCAAAAGTTCCCGGTCCCCTACATCATAATTCCTCTCAGGAGGTGTCATCTTCTGGGATGCAAAGGCTATGGGATGTAGAAGGGCCTTAGGACCTTGACGTTGGGATAGTACCACACCGGTTGCTATCTCTGAGGCGTCTACTTCCAGTACATAGGGTAGTGTTGGATCAGGGTGCTGGAGTATCGGTGCCGAGACAAATAGGCCTTTAAGTTTATCAAAGGCAGTCTGAGCTTCAGGGGACCTAGAGAATCAGACCTGTTGTCGAGTCAATTGTATAAAGGGTGAAATGATGGCAGAGAATCCTTTCATGAATCTTCTGTAAAAATTGGCAAACCCGATGAACCACTGAACCCCTTTTTTGTCAGAAGGGGCCGGCCAATCCAGGATCACTTTCACCTTCTGGGGGTCCATTGAAATGCCCCCAGTGGAGATAACCAGGCCCAGGAACTGGATGGAGGACTTTTCAAAGTCACACTTCTCTGCCGTGATATACAGTTCATGTTTCCTGAGGGTGGCAAGCACTTTCTTAACGTGAGTGCGGTGGAGTTCCAAGGTAGAGGAGAAAATCAAAATATCGTCAAGATAGACGATTACAAAGTGATCCAGAAATTCCTGAAAGATATCATTAACCAGATGTTGAAAGGTTGCGGGTGCATTACACAGACCGAATGGCATTACCAGGTACTCATAGTGCCCAAAACGTGTTCTGAAGGCGGTCTTCCACTCATCACCTTCAAGATCCGAACAAGGTTGTAGGCTCCTCGTAGGTCCAGTTTGGTGAAGATCTGAGCTGACCAGAATGTCAGCCCTGGGTAGCACTTCTATCGGGCAGTCATAGGGCCTATGGGGAGGTAATGTGTCAGCTCCCTGTTTATCAAAAACGTCCATGAATTCCTGATATTCTGCCAGGACTTCTGGATGTGCGCCGGACCGGATAGCCAGACATGTGGCAGGTCCCTTGGAAAGAGGAACAAAACAGTGCTGAGAGCAGTAGGTAGAGGAAAACAAGACTTCTTTATTAGACCAATTTATATGAGGGTCATGGGCCTGTAGCCAAGGAAGTCCTAGAATAATGGGAAACATGGGGGAGCTGATAACATCAAAGCGCAGGAATTCTTGATGGCCGGAGTCAGTGGTGGTGAAGATGGGCTTGGTCTCTTGTGTGACTGGTCCCGAGCAAGGTAATGAACCATCGGCAAGGCGGACTTGAAGACTTTGCTGCTTGCTGCGAAGAGGAATGAAGAGTCTTTCAGCCAGTGTGCAGTCCAAAAAGCAGCTGCAGGCCCCGGAATAAATAATCGCCAAAAGCCGGACCTCCTCTTCCGCCACCTGTAGGGTGACAGGAAGGACAAGGTGAGACAGAGAAGGACCAGCGACTTGAAAGTTTGTTACATGGTGTGAGGGTGACTTACTAGGTCTTACTGGGCAGCGGGGCAGGTAGTGACCGGCAACCCCACAGTAGAGGCACAGGTTGGCCCGTCGGCGGTGTTGATTTTCCTCGGGGGTGAGTGGTGAGCGAATCACACCCAGCTGCATTGGTTCAACTTCAGAGGCTGTGGAGGTACTTGGAACAGGAGCTGATAACGGAGCAGGAATGACCTTGGGAAGCATCCAGGAGGGTGGAGAGGTGCTGAGTCGTTTGGACCGTCGATCCCGCAGGCGCCTGTCCAGTTTGATGGATAGCTGGATCAGGCCTTCCAAGGTAGTGGGAGTTTCAACTCTGGCCAGCTCATCTTTAAGAGTCTCTGAGAGCCCCTGCCGGAACTGATATTTAAGAGCGGCCTCATTCCACCCGGTGTCTGCAGACCATCTCCAGAAGTCCACTGTGTAGTCTTTGACAGGGCGTTTGCCCTGGAGCAGGGTATGCAGGGCAGTCTCAGCGGTGACGGTGCGCTGGGGGTCATCGTATAACTGAGCCATAGCCTCAAAGAAGGTGTCAACAGAGTCCAGTGAGAGGCTCTTCTGCTCTAGTAGATTATGCGCCCAGGCCTGGGGTTCTTCTGATGGCAAGGAAATCATGAACCCCACTTTGACAGTCTCAGCGGAAAATGTCCTTGGTTGCAGGGCCAGGTACAGGAGACAAGCGTTTTTGAAGGCCTTGAACTTCTTCCGGTCGCCCAGAAATCGCTCAGGAGTCGGCACCCTGGGTTCAGGAGCTGGGGAGAGCAAAGGCATCGTAAGGTTTCCTTGTGGTGATGAAGCTGGGACCGAGCTTGTTGAGGGTGTACTTGCATCGGCAGGAGCAGATGTAACGTTCATGTGCTGAAGACGACCTTCTAGCTGAAAATACCCCTCTTGCAGCTGCTGAACTGCTTGGGTCAAGGCTGTAACTTGTTGACACAAGGCCTCGAGCGGGGAGCCACCTCTGTCGGCTTCTGACATGGCTGCTTTATACTGTCAGAAACGTACCTGATCCTGAAGCCGAATTGCTGAGAGGGACTCCCTTGCGGCTAAGCACAGCATACCCCTGAGGATGGTACAGGGGGGTAAGGGCGCAGAGAAGCATGGGTTACCAACAGCAGGGATTGACTTGATCCGAAGTACCGGAACAGAGATGAACGCCTAGCTGGGTGGTGCGTCAGCACAGCAGATGGAGCTGGTAACCAGAGCCGAGAGGTCAGGAGGGCAAGCCGGGTCGTACACAGGTGATCAGAAGCAAAGTCCTTTAGGCAGGCCAGGGGTCAAACACAGGAGAAGGTAGCAAGGTCCTTTAGGCAAGCCGGGGGTCAAACACAGGAGAATGCAGCAAAGTCCTTTAAGCAAGCCAGGGGTCAAACACAGGAGAAGGTAGCCATGGTCAAGCAGAGCCGGGGTCAAAAGCCAGGGGAGAAGAGCAGGAGCAGGTCCAAGGAGTAAGCCGGGTCACAACAGAGGTTGCAGGAACAGAACACTGGTGCAGATGCAGAAGGAAGACTGAAGACGATCCAGCGTCTTGCTGCATTCAGGGTGCGTCTTAAATAGGGCAGCCTTAGAGCAAGCGCACCAGCGTACGAACGTTCCGATTTCTATTGGAATGAACATTCGGCACTCTATTGTTTTTTTTTTTTTTTGTTTTTTTTTTTTAACAGAAAAGTTTTATTGAGGCATAAGTTGAAGCATACAGGATAAGTATGACAATATAATAAGGTTCAGAGGTTCATACATGCATACTGATGCTAACATCCAATCAATGTCATTAGATACAAGCTATGCTTAAATACATTCTTGGTAGCAACCAAATATTCTCCTGTAACAGAAGCACTTAAGATAACAAAAATCGCCATCTATAGGAGAAAAGATATAGCTTATTTCCAAATATTCCATTCGGACTACCGGATCCATCAGCATATTTATCAGCATATATCAAAGGACGGCAAGTATCTAGAACTGTGCGGGCGTGGGGGGGTTTAACACCGTCTAATACCTGTTAGGGGGGACCCCTAGAGCCATATTTCTTGCAAACCAAACAAGTGGTCAGGTGTGGGATCTACCCATCATGTTAGGGAGTACAGTCCTGTACAGTTCGGGGGATGCAGGCTCGGCCCAAACCATGACTACTAAGTTTCTATGGATCGCGCCGTGATCCAGGCATCCCAAATTTTTGCAAACTTTTTAGGGCATTTACGTCCCATGTAGGTGAGATTATAAATGGGAAGCACCGAGTCCACCGTACGTCTCCATTGGGTCACTGTTGGAGGGGCAGTCAGTTTCCAGTTTTGCAACAGAGTTTTGCGAGCATAAAAACTGAGAAAAAAAAGTAATAGCTTCAGATGAGTAGAATGCGTCAGTGATTCTGTTAAACCTAAAAGAAGTACCTTGGGGTCTACTGGTATGGAAAGTCCCGTTACCGCCGTCATATCCGCTGCCACTTCTGACCAGAATAGCTGAATAAGAGGGCACTCCCAGACTACGTGAAAAAATGTACCAACCGTCTGCTCACATTTAGGGCATAGGTCAGAGTGTGAGGGGTAAATCCTTGCAAGTCTTTGGGGGGTGTAGTATGCCCTATGTATAAATTTCAATTGTACAAATCTGTCCCTAGAGGAGATTACCGTCGATATAAATTTGGGAATTCCCTCTTCCCATTCATCCGCCGTCAATGAGGGAACATCTTTACCCCAAGCGTTATATATTCCCTCGGCACTCTATTGTTACTTCCCTGACAACTAGCCTGTCTATATACTACACTAGCCTGTCTATATACTTCACTAGCCTGTCTATATACTGCACTAATCTGTCTATATACTACACTAGCCTGTCTATGTACTGCACTAGCCTGTTTATATACAGCACTGGCCTGTCTATATACTTCACTAGACTGTCTATATACCCTAGCCTGTCTATATACGTCACTAGCCTGTCTATATACGACACTAGCCTGTCTATATACTGCACTAGCCTGTCTATATACTCTGGCATTTTTACAATTTTTTTTCTAGTAGTAATGGCAGCGATCTGCAGTTTTTATTGGGACTTTGATATTGGGGCGGACATGTCGGACATTTTTTACACTTTTTTGGGATCAATGACATTTATACAGCGATCAGAAATTTAAATATCTACTGATTACTGTGTAAATGTCATTGGCAGGGAAGGGGTTAACCTGGGGTGGGGGTGATCTAGGGGTTAACTGTGTTCCCTGTGTGTGTTCTAACTGTGAGGGGGCTGGGCTGTCAGGGGCACCAGAGATCTAACTGATCCCGAGTACAGCGATCAGTAGATCTCTGACATGCTGCCTGACAGAGCAGGGAACCGCCGTGTTTACATTGGCGGCTCTCAGTTTTTCTTCTCTGTCAAGCAATTGCAGCTCGCTGGCAGAGATCGAGTCTGCCCAAGCCACGGCCACAACTCTGCACGGCGGGTGCACTCCCTCCCGCTACTGCGAATGCGCGAGCTGCCTTGTATAAACGGCGATTCGCGCTACAGAGCCACACTGCAGCAGTAAATGTATGTGATCCGGTCGGGAACCGGATATACTACACAAGCCTGTCTGTATACCCCAGCCTTTCTATATACTACACAAGCCTGTCTGTGTACCCTAGCCTTTCTATATAGTACACAAGCCTGCCTGTATACCCTAGTCTGTCTATATACTTCGCAAGCCTGTCTGTATATATCCTAGCCTGTCTATATACTTCACTAGACTGTCTATATACGTCACAAGCCTGTCTGTATTCCCTAGCCTCTCTATATATGTCACAAGCCTGTCTGTATACCCTAGTCTGTCTATATACTTCACTAGACTGTCTGTATACCCTAGCCTGTCTATATACTTCACAAGCCTGTCTGTATACCCTAGCCTTTCTATATACTACACAAGCCTGCCTGTATACTCTAGTCTGTCTATATATTACACAAACCTGTCTGTATATATCCTAGCCTGTCTATATGCTTCACAAGCCTGTCTGTATATATCCTAGCCTGTCTATATACTTCACTAGACTGTCTATTTACTTCACTAGTCTGTCTATATACTGCACTAGCCTGTCTGTATACCCTAGCCTGTCTATATAATTCACTAGACTGTTTATTTACTTCACTAGTCTGTCTATATACTGCACTAGCCTTTCTGTATACCCTAGCCTGTCTATATACTTCACTAGACTGTCTGTATACCCTAGTCTGTCTATATACTGCACTAGTCTGTCTGTATACTGCACTAGCCTGTCTATATACTGCACTAGCTTGTCTATATACTTCACTAGACTGTCTGTATGCACTAGCCTGTCAATACACTGCACTAGCCTTTCTATGTACTTCACTAGCCTGTCTATATTCTGCACTAGTCTGTCTATATACTACACTAGCCTGTCTATATACTGCACTAGCCTGTCTATATACTGCACTAGCCTATCTATATACTTCACTAGACTGTCTGTATACCCTAGCCTGTCTATATACAACACTAGCCTGTCTATATACTGCACTAGCCAGTCTGTATACCCTAGTCTGTCTATATACTTCACAAGCATGTCTGTATACCATAGCCTGTCTATATACTTCACAAGCCTGTCTGTATATGCTAGTCTGTCTATATACTTCACAAGCCTATCTGTATACCCTAGTCTGTCTATATACTACACACGCCTGTCTGTATATATCCTAGCCCGTCTATATACTTCACTAGACTGTCTATATACTTCACTAGCCTGTCTATATACTGCACTAGCCTGTCTATATACTGCACTAGCCTATCTATATACTTCACTAGACTGTCTGTATACCCTAGCCTGTCTATATACAACACTAGCCTGTCTATATACTGCACTAGCCAGTCTATATACTCTGGCATTTTTACATTTTTTTTTTTACTGGTAATGGCGGCGATCTGCGATTTTTATTGGGAGTTTTATATTGGGGTGGACACATCGGACAGTTTTGACACTTTTTTGGGACCAATGACATTTATACAGTGATCAGAAATTGAAATATCCACTGATTAATTTGTAAATGTCATTGGCAGGGAAGGGGTTAACCTGGGGTGGGGGTGATCTAGGGGTTAACTGTGTTCCCTGTGTGTGTTCTAACTGTGAGGGGGCTGGACTGTCGGGGAGATATAACTGATCCTAGTTACAGGGATCGGTAGATCTCTGACATGCTGCCTGACAGAGCGGGTAACCACTGTGTTTACATCGGCAGCTCCCCGTCTTTCTACTCTGTCAAGCAATCGCGGCTCGCTGGCAGAGATCGAGTCCACCCAAGCCACGGCCACAACGCTACACAGTGCGGCGGGCTATCTGTCTATATTCTTCACAAGCCTGTATGTATACCCTAGTCTGTCTATATACTTCACAAGCATGTCTGTATAGCATAGCCTGTTTATATACTTCACAAGCCTGTCTGTATACGCTAGTCTGTCTATATACTTCACAAGCCTATCTGTATACCATAGTCTGTCTATATACTACACACGCCTGTCTGTATATATCCTAGTCTGTCTATATACTTCACTAGACTGTCTATATACTTCACTAGCCTATCTATATACTGCACTAGCCTGTCTATATACTACACTAGTCTGTCTATATACTACACTAGCCTGTCTATATACTACACTAGCCTGTCTATATACTTCACTAGACTGTCTATATACTACACTACTCTGTCTATATACTACACTAGCCTATCTATATACTTCACTAGACTGTCTATATACTATACAAGCCTGTCTATATACTTCACTAGACTGTCTATATACGTCACTAGCCTGTCTATATACTGCACTAGCCTGTCTATATAATTCACTAGCCTGTCTATATACTACACTAGCCTGTCTATATACTACACTAGTCTGTCTATATATTACACTAGCCTGTCTATATACTACACTGGTCTGTCTATATACTACACTAGCCTGTCTATATACTACACTAGCCTGTCTATATACTGCACTACTCTGTCTATATACTTCACTAGCCTGTCTATATACTTCACTAGCCTGTCTATATACTACACTGGTCTGTCTATATACTACACAAGCCTGTCTATATACTGCACTACTCTGTCTATATACTACACTGGCCTGTCTATATACTGCACTACTCTGTCTATATACAACACTAGCCTGTCTATATACTGCACTACTCTGTCTATATACTACACTAGCCTGTCTATATACTGCACTACTCTGTCTATATACTGCACTAGCCTGTCTATATACTTCACTAGCCTGTCTATATACTTCACTAGCCTGTCTATATATTGCACTACTCTATCTATATACTACACTAGCCTGTCTATATACTGCACTAACCTGTCTATATACTTCACTAAACTGTCTGTATACACTAACCTGTCTATATACGACAGTAGCCTGTCTATATACTGCACTACTCTGTCTATATACTACAATATCCTGTCTATATACTTCACTAAACTGTCTGTAAACACTAGCCTGTCTATATACTGCACTATCCTGTCTATATACACTATCCTGTCTATATACTGCACTAGCCTGTCTATATACTGCACTACTCTGTCTATATACTACAATATCCTGTCTATATACTTCACTAAACTGTCTGTATACACTATCCTGTCTATATACTACACTATCCTGTCTATATACACTATCCTGTCTATATACTGCACTAGCCTCTCTATATATGACACTAGCCTGTCTATATACTGCACTAGCCTGTCTATATACTGCACTAGCCTGTCTATATACTGCACTAGCCTCTCTATATATGACACTATCCTGTCTATATACTGCACTAGCCTGTCTATATACTGCACTAGCCTGTCTATATACTGCACTAGCCTCTCTATATATGACACTAGCCTGTCTATATACTGCACTACTCTGTCTATATACTACAATATCCTGTCTATATACTTCACTAAACTGTCTGTATACACTAGCCTGTCTATATACTACACTATCCTGTCTATATACACTATCCTGTCTATATACTGCACTAGCCTCTCTATACATGACACTATCCTGTCTATATACTGCACTAGCCTGTCTATATACTGCACTAGCCTGTCTATATACTGCACTAGCCTCTCTATATATGACACTAGCCTGTCTATATATACATGACACTATCCTGTCTATATACTGCACTAACCTGTCTATATATACACGACACTAGCCTGTCTATATACTACAATAGCCCTTAACCTAGGTTCACACTTATGCAGAGGCGTAACTAGAACCTTCAGGGCCCGGGTGCAAGAAATTAGGAAGGGCCCCCCCTGACCTCTGGCCAGGGCCCTTCCCTCTTCTTGCTGATCCTGGGGCCCTTTACTCCTATCACGGGTCCCTTTATTATGGTCCCGCAGCAGGACCCTGGGAACAGCAGAAGACAAGTAAACTGGATAGGAGGGGCGGCAGGGGCAGCATATAGAGGAACCAATCTCCTGCATTAGGAGGAAAATGGAATAAATAAAACTTCTAAATGCCACCCCCGCCATCACTCCTATCCAGGTGTACAAGGGAAGCACATGGGCCCCCTGGAGCATGGGGCCCGGTTGCAATCGCAACCCCTATCGTTACGCCCCTGCACTTATGTGTTTAGTGCAAAATCTGACTTCCTGATAAATTTAATGTAAGTTTTATTTATCATGATATATAGAATAATGGATGTGGGGCCTTTTGGTGGGCGTGGACTTTTTTTTTGGGGGGGGGCAGCATTTCATTCTTGGACCCAGGCAGCACAATGTCTTGGGCCAGCCCTGACTGTATGGTCTTGGCCACCGTGCTGCAGATCAGTTTCAGTGTCTTGGCAATCTTCTTATAGCCTAGGGCTAGGCCATCTTTATGTAGAGCAACAATTCTTTTTTTTTAGATCCTCAGAGAGTTCTTTGCCATGAGGTGCCATGTTGAACTTCCAGTGACCAGTATGAGAGTGAGACCGATAACAAATTTAACACACCTGCTCCCCATTCACACCTGAGACCTTGTAACACTAACGAGTCGCATGACACTGGGGAGGGAAAATGGCTAAAGGGGCCCAATTTGGACATTTTCACTTAGAAGTGTACTCACTTTTGTTGTCAGCGGCTTAGACATTAATGGCTGTGTGTTGAGTTATTTTGAGGGGACAGCAAATTTACACTGTTATACAAGCTGTACACTCACTACTTTACATTGTAGGAAAGTGTCATCTCTTCAGTGTTGTGACATGAAAAGATAGAATAAAGGGGGTGTACTCACTTTTGTGAGATACTGTGTATATATATATATATATATATATATAAAATGTTAGGGGTTCTGAGTAATTTCTCGACAAAAATATGATTTCATCGATGTGTGAGGTGACTGTCGCACAGCCCTGTGTGGGGTGTCCCAGGCAGCTCCGCTGAGGTTGCTGTGAGGTGAGCGCACGGACCAGAGCGAACGAGGACACCAGCCAGCCCCGCCAATGCCGCAGAAGGCTCAGCCCGCCTAATCCGTGCTGCCACGCCCCACCCAACCCCTTTATATCACGGCTCGACTCTTCTATTGGTCCGCGGCTCTTTTGAGTGCGAAGCGCTGTAGCTCCGCCTATCTCCGTGTTCCCCTGGATACGGCCGTGTGCAGCGCGCCTGCGCAGTGTACACTTTGAGGCCCAGGGAGGAGGGGCTAGTGGTGGCGCAGGTCCGGATACAAGCGGTTCAGCCGACCGCCTCCTCCTTGTGTGTTCCCAGCTGTAGTAGAGGGTCTGCCGTGTACCGTCTGTCCGGCCCGCCGGAGCCCGCCTGGGAGAGGTGAGCGGGGAGGGAGGCGGTAAGGTGAGGGAGGGGGTGTCAGGAGGAAGCGCCGGCATATGGTGGGGAGAGCTCTTCCTTCACACCGCCATGAGCGAGCCCGGTCTTCGTCATGTCCTTGTGTGGGGAGAGCGCGGCCTGCCGGGGATGTGTGCCTCTACCTCACCCGAGGGGGCACCGGGTATGGGGAAGGGGGTCCTGGTAATATCACCCATGTGGGGGCAATACAACCCGACAGGAGCACCTCCCCCCCCCATGCCTGTACAATGTATGCCTGCTGGACTGTGCTATGCGGGTAATGAGATGACCGGGAGGAGTCCTGGCTGTGTGCTCTCCTCTACAACTACATAGACTGAGCCATGTCTGACCAGACCATCAGAGGCGATCGCCAATCAGGGGGGAGAGAGAGAGCTGGGCGATCGCCAATCGGGGGAGAGAGAGAGAGCCGGGCGATCGCCAATCAGGGAGAGGGAGAGAGCCGGGCGATCGCCAATCAGGGAGAGGGAGAGAGCCGGGCGATCGCCAATCAGGGAGAGGGAACCGCTAGCGGGCCGAGAGAGGGAGAGGGACTAACCGCTAGCGGGCCGAGAGAGGG
>BLSH010016052.1:568976-591235 GCA_018402905.1 Glandirana rugosa | reverse complement strand
TTCGGACAAATACTGTACTGATTAGATAAAAATCGTTTGTCTTGGTATCCTACAAGAAACTTTCAGGTTTGTCCCTTTGGGTTGAACTGTCGTGATTGTCTGTCTCTAGAAATCTGCGTACTAACAATCGAATGATCATAGGATCACTCTGAAAGGTATTTTCTGTCCAATTTTCTAATCACGTGTACTAGGCATTATGCCTAGTAAAAAAAAAAAAAAAAAAAATAATAATCATCGGAAAGCTAAGACCATGCATACTTGGAAACAAACTAATTCAATAAAATGGGATTGATTTACTAAAGGCAAATCCGCTCTGCTCTACAAGTGCACTTGGAAGTGCAGTCGCTGTAAATCTGAGGGGAAGATCTGAAATCTGGGGAAGCGCTGCTGATTTTATCATCCTACCATGTACAAGCAAAAATACTTTTTTTTTTTTTTTTTTTTTCCCTTGCATGTCCCCCTTGGATCTACAGTGACTGCGCTTCCAAGTGCTCTTGCAAGTGCATTTGTACTGCAAAGTGGATTGGCTTTTAGTAAATAACCCCCAATGCATCACTTCTGAAATTGTATTCTGTCACACAAGAATTTTTGTAACTGTCAATTGGTTTTGATATAAGACTAACATGCCAAAAAAAACTGTCGTTCATCCGATATTCTCATTGTGCGTACAAGATTTAAAAGAACTAAAGCCACTGGGCCAGAATGCCAGCCAGGAAGCAAAAAAAGTCTTGAATTATTAAGCAGGACGGTCGCAAAAGATGTTTGTATGTGGTGGTGCCTAGACACCTCCTGTGCCTTTTGATACACTCACTGCAGATGTACAGCAGTAGGCACAGGGGTGCCTAGGTATCCTCACACGCTTGGGCCCAAAAACATTTCTACATGTACCTGATAACTTAGCAGATTTTGATTGCAGGCCAACATGAAAAGTGAACATTTCTGTCCTCAGTCCAAAACTCCTTCATTGAACACTCTTTTGTTTACAGTAGATAAGATTTTGGTGTCCCCAAAAAGAAAAATGAGTAAAACTGCTCAAGAGTGTGTGTTCACAAAAGTGAGTACACCCCTCACATTTTTGTAAATATTTTATTACATCTTTGCATGCGATGACACTTTGCTTCAATGTACCATTTTTCCCTCTGTGGTTTCATGTGACTCGTTAGTGTTACAAGGTCTCAGGGGTGAATGGGGAGCAGATGTGTTCAAATTTGGTGGTATCGCTCTCACTCTCGCATACTGGTCATTGGAAGTTCAGCATGGCACCTCATGGCAAAACTCTGAGGACCTGAAAAAAATAATTGTTGCTCTACATAAAGATGGCCTAGGCCAGGGGTAGGGAACCTGCGGCTCTCCAGCTGTTGTAGAACTACATTTCCCATCATGCTTCTGGGAGTAATTGTATCCATCAGCCTTGCAATGCCTCATGGGAAATGTAGTTCTACAACAGCTGGAGAGCCGCAGGTTCCCTACCCCTGGCCTAGGCTATAAGAAGATTGTCAAGACCTTAAAACTGAGCTGCAGCATGGTGGCTAAAACCATACAGCGGTTTAACAGGACAGGTTCCACTCAGAACAGGCCTCGCCATGGTCGACCAAAGAGTGTACGTGCTCAGCGTCATATCCAGAGGTTGTCTTTGGGAAATAGACGTATGAGTGCTATCAGCATTGCTGCAGAGGTTAAAGGGGTGGGGGGTCAGCCTGTTAGTGCTCAGACCATACGCTGCACACCGCATCAAATTGGTCTGCATGGCGCTCGTCCCAGAAGGAAGCCTCTTCTAAAGATGATGCACAAAGCCCACAAACCATTTGCTGAAGACAAACAGATTAAGGACATGGATTACTGGAACCATGTCCTGTGGTCTGATATGACCAAGACAAACTTATTTGGTTCAGATTGTGTCAAGTGTGTGTGGCAGCAACCAGTTGAGAAGTACAAAGACAAGTGTGTCTCGCCTACAGTCAAGCATTGTGGTGAGAGTGTCATGGTCTGGGCTGCATGAGTGCTGCAGGCATCGGGGAGCTACAGTTCATTGAGGGAACCATGAATGCCGACATGTACTGTGACATACTGAAGCAGAGCATGATGCCCTCCCTTCAGAGACTGGGCCGCAGGGCAGTATTCCAACACCACAACCCCAAACACACCTCCAAGATGACCACTGTCTTGCTAAAGAAGCTGAGGGTAAAGGTGATGGACTGGCCAAGCATTTCTCCAGACCTAAACCCTATTGAGCATCTGTGGGGCATCCTCAAACGGAAGGTGGAGGAGCGCAAGGTCTCTAACATCCACCAGCTCTGTGATGTTGTCATGGAGGAGTAGAAGATGACTGAAGCTCTGGTGAACTCCATGCCCAAGAGGGTTAAGGCAGTGCTGAAAAATAATGGTGGACACACAAAATATTGACACTTTGGGCCCAATTTGGACATTTTCACTTAGGGGTGTACTCACTTTTGTTGCCAGCGGTTTAGACATTGATGGCTGTGTGTTGTGTTATTTTGAGGGGACAGCAAATTTACATTGTTATACAAGCTGCACACTCACTACTTTACATTGTAGCAAAGTGTCATTTCTTCAGTGTTGTCACATGAAAAGATATAATAAAATATTTACAAAAATGTGAGGTGTGTGTGTATGTTCTATAGTTATAATTTTTGTTTTGATTTTCCAGCACCTGCATCTCTAGTGCTAATACGTTAAATTTGTTTACTCTTCTGTTCACTGACAGACGCAGCCTTCTTATGACACGTGGGGTTATGCTCATATTACTAGGAGTAGACTAGGCAAAAACAAACAAGCATAGGCTGGCCACTCCCAGGGGGCCGTCCTCACCTTAGCATATAATCCCCCTGCTCTGCATAGCACACCAGTTTTTAATTGCCTAGTGCAAGGAGTAGACCTGGTTCCCTACGGGATCTGCGGTCTCCTGAAGAGGTTTTCTGATGAAGACTGCTATCAAGAAGCCGGCTGGTGGTATAGAGGATATCTCGAATACAAAACTTTCCCCAGTCCGGCTGACACTATGCGAGCTACCCTTAGCGGGGGCCCGCTGCATAGTTCCGTGCGGGTGGCCAGTGGCTAAAACCCACTAGAGCCCAGTGACTGGTTCGCCTGGCCAGCAGCATGCCTCTCTATGGGGAGGCAAGTCTGCTCCGGGTGGCTACCCACTGCGCCCGTCGGATTGGAGAGTGGACCCCTCTTCCGCCCTAGGGGCACGGAGAGTGGGCACCTGGGCAGCTTCTGTGGTAGCCGGCCAGTGGGGGTCCGTTAGTAGCCCTTTCTCCCCATTTCCTATGCTGGCTGGTTCATTATAGCATTGGATATTTTGTTACAGCAACCATATCCTAATAGGAAAAATTCTGTGGCCTGGTATTACACTTGTGCTGCTACCATTTTGGTAACCTCACTCTGGAGAGCTATAGTAATGCAAACAGCAATACCTGCCTCCCACCCAAAGTTAGACCTTGATTTAAGCCAGAGCAGTGTCCGTCATGTGCCAATATGATTGGTCAGGGGTGAGACCAGACCCCACAATATTGTAACTTTTTTTACGTTTAGGGACTGTTCACATTAGGTGCAGTAGGATTGCGTTGGGCTGCTATTCCAGCACAATCCAACTGCAAGACAAAATTGCCTTGTCTCCTACCTGGCCAATTCACGCTGATTTTATTTATTTTTTTTTCTTCTTCAGCACAGTGTGACACAATCCAATCCCACTCGCCACAATGCAGCCAATAGTAACTTATAGTGTTACTAAGCCCAGGACCCTGCACTCACTATATCTGGTCTCCAACCGTACACAGAATATGAAATGCAATTATTAGTAAATATAAACTGCTAAATACCTTTTTCTCATCAGCAGTATATAGCATTCTCGTGACTTCTATCAGTGTCCGGTTAATGCTTGTAGGATTTTCATCCCCCCCTGACTGCCCTTTAAGGCTGGATAACTCCTGACCCTCTGTATGGACAGTGCAGATTGGCCCTGTGCTGATCATATGTGCTCTCCCCAAGGAAAAAACCTCTAGCAATACACACCAAACTGAGCATGTGCAGAGTGACTACAAAGGCTCTGTTCTATCAGGAGATGGATTTGGGACTGTGGAAGAAGGGGAGGATCAGAGAAGACAGGATCAAACAGCCTTTGTACACAATGCGGAGGATTAACCCCTTAGGTTCCACAGTGAGTATAACCAGCATGCTTTACTGCATATACACACTGATTATTACTGTTGTAGGTTTAGTAACACTATCATGAAATGTCACTTTCTAGCATTTCAATAAATGATTATAAAAAAAAGTTAGTGTAATGCACCAGTGTCATTCTACAGTACACCAGTGGCTACATTCTAGCACAGCTGCTGGTGTGAACAATTATAGAGCCTATAAATCTACCAAATGTCAGTGTGAATTTACACAAATTCCCTGCAGCCAGATCCTGCTTGATTTCCACCGGTGCTTCAGGTCTCTGACTACAGTCTCTTGATCCTGTGCAGCCGGTTTCCCATGTTCTATTGTGAATTTAGGTGGCTGCAGTAGGAGCAGAAAAGTGGTGAAGTTGGCATCAGGAACACTGGCCATCTCAAGATATATGGCACAGAAAGGATATGCAGACTACTGCTGTTGACTTTCTTAACCCCTTCACTAGCATCCCTTTTACTGGGTCTTTACACCTGGGGCAGGAAGGACTGCTTGATCATGTGACCACTGATTTACTGTCAAGTCACATGACCTGAAACTGGTCCCACCAGCCCATGATTATTACAAGAGGTCAGGAGCTGTCTTACAGCTCAGTCACTGTGCTGGGAGTGCACAGTGGGCATGGTCTTGGCACAGAAACCTTAGTCAGCTATGTACACATGTGAGCATTAAAGTCCACCATCTTTGCCGCAGCACATATTCCTTACGTGGTTTAAAAATGCTGGCTTCCTGTTTGAATAAAACATTAAGGGGGTCCTTTTCGAAAGCGGTAGTGAGGCCTTATTGCATCAGCATATTTTTTTAAGCCCAACAGTGTGCTTTACAAATGTGCATTGCACTTTGCTGGCTTCAGGATTGCAGAGCCCAATAAAAATTAATCGGAGGTAGGGGACAAAAAAGCCAGAAAGAAAGCCCAGTCATGTGACTTGCTCTCCCACAATCATGGAGTGCTGCCCGCATTTTATGAATAGGCTTTCAAATACAAACTGCGGAGTATTATAGAGCAGATATTGCTATCTACTCTGAAGAGAAGTTTGGGGGAAAAACGGGCTACTCACCTAGGTGGATGCAGCATCGGTCTCCTCGCCTCGAAGACAGAACTGAGAAATCAAAGGCTCTGTTAGCAAAGATTCAGCGGCTCTGCACCTCCAGTGCTCGCAGGAGTGGCTGGTTCAGGCCCTCCGTGGCATACTGAAAGGCTAAGCTAGTTGCCAGTCAGGGATCTGAGTGGATCCTGGCATTAAAGTCTGGATCTTTCCAAAGCCTTGATCAGCTAACTGACATCAGCCAACAATGGGTTTTGGCCTGCTGTCGACTGAAAATGGATCACAGTAGTGTATACCATAGTCCATAGGGGAAGTATGAACTCCTCCTTTTGGCTACTTGATTCAGATCAGTGTTAGAGCCTCTGGGTCAGCCAGGCAGGTAGCTAGCATTTGTAGGGGAGAGGTTAGCAGTGGCAGCTTCCACGTGGTGGTTTTTTTTTTTTTTTTTTTTTTTAAGTAGTTTTAAAGGATAAATGTGGATGGAGCAGGAAAACGACTAGTTATTTGTATTCTCTAACAAATAATGAAACTTAAGGCAGAAAAAAAAAATACACTCTTTAATACTGCTAGAGTCAATAACCATATTAAAATGTCGTAATCAGTGTGGACTCCTCCATGCACACATTTCTACTAAAAGTACAGTGTGCCTGTGAGAGATATATATATATATATATATATATATATATCACTATCAATATCACTATCACTAACTATTATACATACATACACACACATACAGTATCTCACAAAAGTGAATACACCCCTCAGGCTGCATTCACACAGGGGCGAACCAACTTCAGCACCACTTTGCTAGGTGATTTCAGCGCGACTTACAACGCAACTTCATGCCAGGAGACTGCCTGTGGCCAATCAGAGCAGGGAGAAGGTTTGCCCTGGATAAATTTTCTTTTCACTGTAAAGTCGCTTCCATTTAGATTGATCTGACTTTGAGGCGACTTCTATGCAATTCTATGGGCACAAGTCAGATAGAAGTCGCCTAGAAGTTGTGCAGGAACCTTTTCTGAAGTCGCTCTGATTTCAGTAGTGTACATTAAGACAGCTCCCATTCACATCAACGGGATTTCAAATGTCAAGCGACTTGAGGCGACTCAAGTTGGAGCGCAAGTCACCCCTGTGTGATTGGGCACTCACATTTTTGTAAATATTTTATCTCTTCATGTGACACTGAAGAAATAACACTTTGCTACAATGTAAAGTAGTGAGTGTACAGCTTGTACAGGTGATACTTGAAAAATTAGAATATCGTGCAAAAGTTCATTTATTTCCGTAATGCAACTTAAAAGGTGAAACTAATATATGAGATAGACTCATTACATACAAAGCAAGATAGTTCAAGCTGTGATTTGTCATAATTGTGATGATTATGGCTTACAGCTCATGAAAACCCCAAATCCACAATCTCAGAAAATTAGAATATTACATGCAATCAATAAAACAAGGATTGTACATAGAACAATATCAGACCTCTGAAAAGTATAAGCATGCATATGTACTCAGTACTTGGTTTGGGCCCCTTTTGCAGCAATTACTGCCTCAATGCGGCGTGGCATGGAAGCTATCAGCCTGTGGCACTACTGAGGTGTTATGGAAGACCAGGATGCTTCAATAGCGGCCTTCAGCTCTTCTGCATTGTTGGGTCTCATGTCTGTCATCTTTCTCTTGGCAATGCCCCATAGATTCTCTATGGGGTTCAGGTCAGGCAAGTTTGCTGGCCAATCAAGCACAGCAATCCCACGGTCATTGAACCAGGTTTTGGTGCTTTTGGCAGTGTGGGCAGGTGCCAAGTCCTGCTGGAAAATGAAGTCAGCATCCCCATAGAGCTTGTCTGTGGAAGGAAGCATGAAGTGCTCCAAAATCTCCTGGTAGACGGCTGCGTTGACCCTGGACTTAATGAAGCACAGTGGACCATCACCAGCAGATGACATGGCTCCCCAAATCAACACAGACTGTGGAAACTTCACACTGGATTTCAAGCATCTTGCAGTGTTTGCCTCTCCATTTTTCCTCCATACTCTGTGTCCTTGGTTTCCAAATGTGATGCAAAATTTGCTCTCATCAGGAAAGAGGACTTTGGACCATTGAGTTACAGACCAGGTCTGTTTTTCTTTAGCCCAGGTAAGAAGCTTCTGACATTGTTTGTTGTTCAGGAGCGGCTTGACAAGAGGAATACGACATTTGAAGCCCATGTCCAGGATCCGTCTGTGTGTGGTGGCTCTTGATGCACTGACTCCAGCCTCAGTCCACTCCTTGTGAAAGTCCCCAACACCTTTGAATGGCCTTTTCCTGACAATCCTCTCCAGGCTGCGGTCATCCCTGCTGCTTGTGCACCTTTTCCTTCCACACTTTTACCTTCCACATAACTTTCTATTAATGTGCTTTGATACAGCACTTTGGGAACATCCAACTTCTTTTGCAATTACCTTTTTGAGGCTTTCCCTCCTTATGGAGGGTGTCAGTTATGGTTTTCTGCACAACTGTCAGGTCAGCCGTCTTTCCCATGATTGTGATTCCTACTGATCCAGACTGAGAGACCTTTTAAAGGCTCAGGAACCCTTTGCAGGTGTTATGGCTTAATTGGATGATTAGAGTGTGACACTTTGAGCCTAGAACATTGCACCTTTTCACAAAATTCTAATTTTCTGAGATTGTGGATTTGGTGTTTTCATGAGCTGTAAGCCATAATCATCACAATTATGACAAATCATGGCTTGAACTATCTTGCTTTGCATGTAATGAGTCTATCGCATATATTAGTTTCACCTTTTAAGTTGCATTACTGAAATAAATGAACTTTTGCACGATATCCTAATTTTTCGAGTATCACCTGTATAAAAGTGTAAATTTGCTGTCCCCTCAATATAACTCAACATACAGCCATTAATGTCTAAACTGCTGACAACAAAAGTGAGTACACCCCTAAGAGGAAATGTCCAAATGGGCCCAATTAGCCATTTTCCCTCCCCGGTGTCATGTTATTCAGTAGTGTTACATGGTGTCAGGTGTGCTAAATTTTGTGTGATCGCTCTTACTCTCATACTGGTCGCTGGAAGTTCAACATGGCACCTCATGGCAAAGAACTCTGAGAATATGAAAAAAAAATGTTGCTCTACATAAAGATGGCCTAGGCCATTGGTTCTCAACTCCTGTCCTCTGGACCCACTAACAGGCCGGGTAACTGAAATACATCACAGGTGATATAATTTGCTGCTCGGTGATTGCAGTATTCTAGTCTGCATCTCCCCAAGGTAATACTTAAAATCTGGCCTGTTGGTGGGTCCTGAGGACAGGAGTTGAGAACCACTGGCCTAGACTATAAGACGATTGCCAAAAACCTGAAACTGAGCTGCAGTACGGTGGCCAAGACCATGGCGCGGTTTGACAGGACAGGTTCCACTTAGAACAGGCCTCGCCATTGTCGACCAAAGAAGTTGAGTGCACGAGCTCAGCATCATATCCAGATGTTGTCATTGGGAAATAGACGTAGGAGTGCTGCCAGCATTGCTGCAGAGGTTGAAGGGGTGGGGGGTCAGCCTGTCAGTGCTCAGACCATACACCACACACTGCATCAAATTGGTCTGCATGGCTGTCGTCCCAGAAGGAAGCCTCTTCTAAAGATGATGCACAAGAAAGCCTGCAAACAGTCTGCTTGTCTTCAACAAACTAAGGACATGGATTGCTGGAACCATGCCCTGTGGTCTGATGAGACCAAGATAAATTTATTTGGTTCAGATGGTGTCAAGCGTGTGTGGTAGCAACCAGGTGAGGTGTGCAAAGACAAGTGTGTCTCGCCTACAGTCAAGCATGGTGGTGGAAGTGTCGGGGGTCTGGGGCTGCATGACTGCTGCTGGCACTGGGGAGTTACAGTTCATTGAGGGAACCATAATTTCCAACATATACTGAGGCAGAGCATGATCCCCTGCCTTCAGAGTCTGGGCCGCAGGGCAGTATTCCAACATAACGACCTCAAACACACCTCCAAGATGACCACTGCCTTGCTAAAAAAGCTGAAGGTAAAGGTGATGGACTTGCCAAGCATGTCTCCAGACCTAAACCCTATTGAGCATCTGTGGGGCCTCCTCAAATGGAAGGTGGAGGAGCGCAAGGTCTCTAACATCCACCAGCTCTGTGATGTCATCATGGGGGAGTGGAGGAGGACTCCAGTGGCAACCTGTGAAGCTCTGGTGAACTCCATGCCAAAGAGGGTTAAGGCAGTGCTGGAAAATAATGGTGGCCACACAAAATATTGGCACTTTGGGCCCAATTTGGACATTTTCACTTAGGGGTGTACTCACTTTTGTTGCCAGCGGTTTAGACATTGATGGCTGTGTGTTGAGTTATTTTGAGGGGACAGCAAATTTACACTGTTCTACAAGCTTGTTGCCAACGGTTTAGACATTAACCACTACAGATCCGTGCTATAGCCAAAAGACGGCTACAGCGCATACCTGAATCGCCGGGAGGGTGTCCATGGACGTCGTCCTATGCACAAGCTGCTGCGCGCCCCTGTGAGGCACACGCGGCACTCTCTGTGATCACCGAGTCGATGAGACACTGTCCGGTCCCTGTCAGCTGATCACGTGATGTAAACGAGATCGGCAATCAGCTTTTTTTTTTTTTTTTTTTTTTTTCCCCTCAGCTGAGGGAAGCTGATCACTGGCTACAGAGAGAGGGACCCGCACATGGAGAGGCACTGCTGCTATGCAGTGCCATCTACCAGTGCCATCTACAGGTGCACATCAGTGCAGCCTATCAATGCCCATCAGTGCTGCCAACCAGTGGCCATCGGTGCCACCTATCAGTGTTGCCTTATCAGTGCCCATCAGTGCAGCCTATCCGTACCCATCAGTGCTGCCTCCTTAGCGCACATCAATGAAGGAGAAAAATTACCTGTTTTCAAAATTTTATAACAAACTATGAAAATGTTTTTTGTTTTTTTTTAAATTTCGGTCTTTTTTTTATTTATTTTTTTAGCAAACCATAAAAAAACCAGCAGTGATTAAATACCACCAAGAGAAAGCTTTCTTTTGTGTGAAAAAAATGATAAAAATTTCATTTGGGTACAGTGTTACATGACCGCGCAATTGTCATTCCAAGCGCAGCAGCGCTGAAAATTGGCTTGGGCAGCAGGGGGGTTTGAGTGCCCAGTAAGCAAGTGGGTTAATGGCTATTTGTTGACTTATTTTGAGGGGGCAGCAAATTTACACTGTTATACAAGCTGTACACTCACTACTTTACATTGTAGCAAAGTGTCATTTCTTCAGTGTTGTCACATGAAAAGATATAATATATTTACACAAATGAGGGGTGTACTCAGTTTTGTGAGATACTGTATATTCTCTCAAAAAGTTAATTTATTTCAGTAATTCAATTTAAAAAATGAATCTGTATATAGATTCCTTACACAGAGTGATATATTTCAAGCATTTCTTTCTTTTAATTTTGATGATTATGGCTTACAGCTAGTGAAAACCCAGAATTCAGTATCACAGAAAATTAGAATATTACATATTGTCATTTGAGTCCTTGATTTCCAAATGAAATGCAAAATTTACTTTCATCCGAAAAGAGGACTTTGGACGATTGAGCAACAGTCCAGTCCTTTTTCTCCTTAGCTCAGGTAAGACGCTTCTGACGTCTCTGGTTCAGGAGTAGCGTGACACAAGGAATGCGAGGGTTGTAGCCCATGTCCTGGATATGTCAGTGTGTGGTGGCTCTTGAAGCACTGACACCAGCCATGGTTCACTCCTTGTGAATCTCCCCCAAATTCTTGAATGGCATTTGCCTTACAATCCTCTCAAGGCTGCAGTTATCCCTGTTGCTTGTGCAACTTTTTCTACCACACTTTTTCCTTACACTTAACTTTCCATTAATATGCTTGGATACAGCACTCTGTGAACAGCCAGCTTCTTTAGCAATGACCTTTTGTGACTTGCCTTCCTTGTGGAGGATGTCAATGACTGTCTTCTGGACAACTGTCAAGTCAGCAGTCTTCCCCATGATTGTGTAACCTATTGAGCCAGACTGCGAGACAACCACTTTAAACCTTCTAATATTTAAATATTCTGGCTTACCTGTAGGTCCCTGGAATATCTTCTAAACTTGCACCGTTTAGGAGATATTCCCTGTATTTGCATGTGCTGACATCATCGGCACATGCGCAGTGAAGAAACGGCTAAATGACAGCTCCTGTGCGCATACGTGGGAGTGACGTCAGCGCAGCTCCTGCCAATCACAGAGCTGGAGTCCGCGCTGTGATTGGTTGGAGCCTGGGATCCTGGAAGACAACGGACACAGCATGTCGCCAGTCACAGCGTTGCTCGGGGACCGCTGCTACAGCGTTGATCTAAGGTAAGCATTTCATAATGAGCTAGTATGCAATGCATACTAGCTCATTATGCCTTTCTCTTGCAGGTGGTTTTTTTTTTCTTTTTTTGTAAATAGACTTGACAACCACTTTAAAGGCTCAGGAAACCTCTACAAGTGTTTCAAGTTAATTAGCTGATTAGAGTGTGACGCCATGAGTCTACAATATTGAACTTTCTCCACTCGTCTTCCAGGACAGCCCTGAGACATATGGCTCCTCCCTCCGGGACAGGAAACACCAGCAACCCAAACTTGAAAAGGCAGTCCTCCAGGCCTCCCCCTCAGTTTTTGGTGTTTCCTGCCGGACGGGAAGGAAGCATTAGGAGGAAGGGGGGAGCCATGCATAGAGAGCAGGACATTGTCCCGCCAACTTTTTTCTCACCCTCAGAAAATAGTGGGGAGGGTAGATGTGACTTAGTAGATGTAAGAAGGTCCCTGCTAAGGTACATAGAGATTAGTAGGGACTTTAGAAAGTCAGAGTCGTTGTTCGTGAATTTCTCGGGAGCATATAAAGGGCGGAGAGCGACCAAGTCCACCATTGCTAGGTGGATTAGGGCAACGATTGGGGAGGCGTACAGGCTGTCAGGAAGACAGGCGCCATTAGTCAGAGCACACTCAACCAGGGCAGTGGCAACCACGTGGGCTGAGAGGGCTGGTGCCACCCCGGAGGACATCTGCAGGGCAGCAACGTGGTCTAGCTATTCCACATTTGCCAAGCACTACCGGTTAGACCTGCTAAGAGAAAAGGACCAGGCGTTTGGTCGGCAGGTCCTCCAGGCAATGGGCCCACCCTGAGCAGTGTAAGTTCCTTGCTTATCTCAGGGCTGTCCTGGTAGACGAGTGGAGAAAACCGGAGTTAAACTTACTGGTAACTCTGTTTCTAGGAGTCTTCCAGGACAGCCTAGCTTCCCACCCTAATCTTGTGTTGGGTACAGGGAGGTGTACAAACGTTATACAAGTGTGTTGTGTTTTTCAGGCCTTCCGGCGGTTCTTGGAGAGACTGAGGGGGAGGCCTGGAGGACCGCCTTTTCAAGTTTGGGTTGCTGGTGTTTCCTGTCCCAGAGGGAGGAGCCATATGTCTCAGGGCTGTCCTGGAAGACTCCTAGAAACAGTTACCGGTAAGTCTAACTCCGTTTTTTCACAATTTTCTGAGATACTGAATTTTGCATTTTTACTAGCTGTAAGCCATAACCATTAAAATTAAAAGAAAGAAATGCCTGAAATATATCACCCTGTGTGTAATGAATTATATATAAGAGTTTCACTTCTTGAATTGAATTATTGAAATAAATTAACTTTTTGATTTTCAAATTTTTTTGAGATGCACCTGTATATAGTTTCCTGAACAGTGATATCCAGAAAATGTGTAGTGGTTTGTTCATATTTTTGTATTACAAAAATATAATGGAGACTGTATCAGCCTACACTTAACAGCCTACAGAGTTCAATAGCTCAAATTTCAATGTAGACACAGGGCTGAATAACTCCGACCTTAAGACCCCTTTCACACTGAGGCAGTTTTCAGGCGCTTTACCACAAAAAATACCGCCTGTGAAGCGCCTGAAAACTGCCTAAATCCTCACCTCGCCTGAGTGCTTTTACGCTGGGGTGGTGCACTTGCAGAACGGGAAAAAAAAAGCCCTGCAAGCAGCATCTTTGGGGTGCTTAACCTGCTCATTGGAATGAATGGGCACCACTTCGGAAGTGCCTGAAAAGCACTTCGGAAGCGCTGCAACACGGGCACTTTTAACCCCTTCTTGGGGGTTAAATGCGCCCGCTACTGCCTGAAAAGCCGCACTATAAAGTGCCGCTAAAACGAGCGGTGCTTTAGTGCTAACGCCGGCACCGTCTCGGTGTGGAAGGGCGCTTATATACAGCTGACTCAATAGTTAAACAATGCGAGTCAAGTGACAAGCTGCCCCTTCTGCCTCTTTAGATAACCCATAACATTGTGGGAATTATTTTCTCCTCTATTAGATGTTTATTTGTAAAACAAATTGTATACATATAGTAAAAACATCAGTTTATGATCTTCTTTACACTTTTGGTAAAAATTTGTGGTAAAAATTAGTGGACCGTATAGCATGCCATGTGGGCCTGGGCCTCAATGTGGGTGAGGCAGGGGCTCCATGGCTGATCCTGACTGGTTTCGGACTAAATGCCGTGATATTGTCCTTCTTCAGAGGAAATTGCTAATGTAGGTCAAACTGTATGAATGTCTAGAACATAATCGCTCTAAACATACAGCATCACTTATACAAAAACATATTATGCAGGGGCGTAACGTAGAGCTGCACAATTAATCGTATTAAAATCGCGATCTCGATCCATCCCCCCTGCGATTTCCATCAGGCATTACCGCGATTTTTAGTGCAGTTAATGGGGTCCGACTTGCGGGGCGACTCAGCGCGACTTGACTGTAATAAGAGCCAATGCAAGTCGCCTGAAGTCTTTTCTAAGTTGGAGCGACCTGAGTTTGGGGATACTGCCAAGTCTGGGCAGAGAGCCAAGTTCTGAAGTCATGCTGATAAAGAAGCTAGAAGAGATACAATGTAATTACTTCAAAGGAATGAACTCCCGTGTATAGAAGATGTTCAGTTCAACCATTTAAAGTCTAAATCTTTTCTCAGGGCCGATCCTAAGGTCACAGACGCCTGGGTGCAGAAATATTTCTGGCGCCCCCACATGGGTGTGGTTATCTTGCTAACTCCTCCCCTTTACAAATGTTTCCATGGCAGCGACCTAAACACAGAGATGCTGCCCTAAGGAGTCTGTTATCCCAATATCCTCCCACAATCTCTTAACAATAAACAATAGTCAGAGACTGCGGACATAGTACAGGAGATGATCAGAGACAGCAGAAATGATACAGGAGATGGTCAGAGACAGCAGAAATGATACAGGAGATGGTCAGAGACTGCAGACATGATACAGGAGATGGTCAGAGACTGCAGACATGATACAGGAGATGGTCAGAGACTGCACACATGATACAGGAGATGGTCTGAGACTGCAAACATGATAAAGCAGATGTCAGATACTGCAGAAATGATACCCTTGATGGTCAGAGACTGATCAGTGCCACCTCATTAATGTAGCCTATCAGTGCCACATCATCAATGCAGACTATCAGTGCTACTTCATCAGTGCCACCTAATCAGTGCCACCTAATTATTGCCACCTCATCAGTGCCTACCAGTGCCGCCTCATCGGTGCCACCTCATCAGTGCCTACCAGTGCCACCTCATCAGTGCATACCAGTGCCACCTCATCAGTGCATACCAGTGTCACATCTTCAGTGCCAGCACATCAGTGTCTACCAGTGCCGTCTCATAGGTGCCACCTCATCAGTGCATACCAGTGCCACCTCTTCAGTGCCAGCACATCAGTGTCTACCAGTGCCGTCTCATAGGTGCCACCTCATTAGTGCCTACCAGTGCCATCTCATCAGTGCCACCATCAGTGCATACCATTGCCATCTCATCAGTGCATACCAGTGCCACCTCAGTGCCTACCAGTGCCATCTCATCAGTGCCTACCAGTGCCATCTCATCAGCGCATACCAGTGCCATCTCATCAGTGCATACCAGTGCCACCTCATCAGTGCATACCAGTGCCACCTCATCAGTGCATACCAGTGTCACATCTTCAGTGCCAGCACATCAGTGTCTACCAGTGCCATCTCATCAGTGCATACCAGTGCCACCTCAGTGCATACCAGTGCCATCTCATCAGTGCATACCAGTGCAGTCTATCAGTGCCATCTCATCAGTGCAGTCTATCAGTGCCACATCATCAGTGCCAGCACATCAGTGCAGTCTATTAGTGCCACCTGAGTACCCATGTGTGAAAAATGTGAGATCAGAAACTCACCACCTCATTGTGGCCATTACACTCTGTCCATTCATTTTTAAGGCAATCCCGCCCCTCCTGTGGACTACATCTCCCATAATTCTTTGCAGTACAGAAGGGAGGGGGAGGGAGGAACACTGTGTTCTGTTTCCCTCCCCTAACCTCTGTACTGCTGGGAGAGTGAAGGGAGGAGGGAGCAGCCATAGGAGGAGAGGGGCGGGACGCTGGGAAAGAGCAGAGCATACAAGTGTCTTTATTACAGAGGCAGGGGGCGGGCAGCTTCCCGGAGGGAGGTGGCCGTGACATGAGAAGAGCCCTCTCTATACAGTGAATGAAACTCAGAGGGGGAGCGGCTTCAGCCTGTGTGCTGCTTGTAGCATCGCCGTCGCTCCTCCTCTGAGTATCATTCACTGGACAGAGCGGCTCTTCTCTTCTCATGGCCACCGCCCTCCGGAAAGCTGCTCAGCAGGGATCAGTGCTGCAAAAGTGGAGAGAAAGGAGAACTCTTACTGTTTGGCGCCCCCAACCCACTGCGCCTGGGTGCAGTGCACCCCGGGCACCCGCCCAGGATCGGCCCTGTCTTTTCTGATTTGCTGCTTACAAATAAAAATCCAGTATTTTGTGTTAGAAAATTACTTAGAACCCCCAAACATTATATATATTTTTTTAGCAGAGACCCTAGAGAATAAGATGGCGGTTGTTGCAATATTTTATGTCACATGGTATTTGCACAGCAATCTTTCAAATGCAATTTTTTTTTTGAAAAATGACCCTTTCAAAAAACTAAACAGTGCTGTTAGCCCAATTTTTTTGTATATGTAATATGTTACTCCACAAGAATCGTGATCTCTATTCTAAGCAAAAAAAATTGTGATTCTCATTTTGGCCAGAATCGTGCAGCTCTAGCGTAATCATAGGGGTTGCAATTGCAACCAGGCCCCATGGTCCAGGGGGGCCCATGTGCCTCCCTTGAACCTCCCTTCTACAACTGAATAGGAGGGATGGCGGGGGTGGCATTTAGAGGAACCAATCTCCTCCATTTTCCTGTATCCAGTTTACTTGTCTTCTGCTGTTCCCAGGGTTCCTGTGTGCTTCCCTGGTCCCCCCCACAGAGCTGCTGTCTTCCCCCCTCCTCTCTCCTGCCTGTAGAAGATGTGTCATGATGGAGAGATGGGAACGGGTCAGTAAATTGTCATTTACCGGCTCCTTCCTTTTCTGAATGAACAGAGTCAGTGATTGGTACCAATTGGTTCATTCATAACTGAAGCATAGTAAACTTTTTTTTACTATGCTTCAGTTTCTGAATGAATGGGAGGCTTGGTGCACAGCTATTCCTGTCCATTCATTCTGTGCAGCTGAGGCTACACAGATGGAAATTGAGAGCTGAGGTTTGTTTAGAGCCCTGATATCTCATCAAAGCCCCCCTACAGGGCTCTTAAAATGGTAAAAAAAATAATAAAAATTAAAAACTACTGATACCAGTGAGGGAACAATCAGGATTGCAAAGGTTGAAGATGACAGAAAGGGGGCCCGCTGCAGAACTTGTGAAAGGGCCCTGCTGCGGTACCGTAATAAAGGAACCCGTGATAGGAGTAAAGGGCCCCAGGATCAGTGGGAAGAGGGAAGGACCCTGGCCGGGGGCCCTTCATAATTTCTTGCACCGGGGCCCTGAAGGTTCTAGTTACGCCTCTGATAATATGTATATAAACAGAGTATCTGAAACATGTCAAGATCAGCCATGGAGCTCCTGCCTCACCCATTGAGGCCCAGGCCCACGTGGCATGCTATACGGTCATTCCTACATACTGCTATATAGTCTGTTTTGCCAATTATCTCTCTTTTTAATGTATGGATACAATTACAATGTTGAGGTTCTATCTTGCTTTTATATTATAAATAATATAATAAAATTTGTTCTTTTTACCTATAATACTTTTCTACTCTGTTTATCTGTGCCTTAAAAGTCCTGGGGGCTCCCTATGTGCAGCACTTTGTGCTCCAAATGTTCAAAATATTTCAAATTGGGTGTTGGCACTCTTTCATTATTGAATACTGCATTTCCATGACATTATTATTTGAACTTTCACAAAGACCAAATAATATGCACTAATTTGGGTTATTTTTGCCAAAGATATGTAGCAGTATACATTTTGGCCAATATTTATGAAGAAAATGTACTAATTTGCAAAGTTTTCTAACAGAAACAAAGAAAATGCATTTTTTTTTACAAAATTTTCGGTCTTTATTTATAGCACAAAAAATAAAAACCCCAGTGGTGATTAAATACCACCAAAAGAAAGCTCTGTTTGTGTGAAAAAAGGGACAAAAATCTCATATGGGTACAGTGTAACATGACTGGGTAATTGCCATTCAAAATGTGAGAGCGCTGAAAGCTGAAAATTGGTCTGGTTAGGAAGGGGGTTTCAGTGGGCAAGTGGTTAAATACAAAGGCAGCTGGATGCGGTGTATAAATGCTTTGTTTCATAGCAAAAATGATACCCTCTGCTGGCATTCAGTGGGTAGTACCACTGCTGAATGCAGCCCTTTCAAGTTAGACCCCTTTCACAGTGGGGCTGTGACCACGCTAGTGGTAAAGTGCCACCCAATTTAGAGGAGCTTTACCGATGTTTAAGCGGTTGCTAGCAGGCTGCTTTTAACCCCAAAGAAGGGGTTAAAAACTCCCGTGTTGTGGCACTTCCAAAGCGCTTTTTGGGCGCTTCGGTAGAGCTGCCCATTCAGTGACATGGGCAGGGGCGTGTTGGGAGTGCTGTATACAGCACTCCCAACCCGCCCTGAAAGATGCTCCTTGCAGGACTTTTCGTAACGTCCGGCAAGCGCACCTCCCCAGTATGAAAGCACTTGGGCGGCATGGGAGGTAGTCTTCAGGCACTTTACAGGTGCTATTTCCAGCGCTAAAACTCCTGAAACCTGCT
Source organism: Glandirana rugosa (assembly GCA_018402905.1). Classification (NCBI taxonomy): domain Eukaryota; kingdom Metazoa; phylum Chordata; class Amphibia; order Anura; family Ranidae; genus Glandirana; species Glandirana rugosa. Next base: position 572,823 of record BLSH010016052.1, on the reverse strand, counting down.
TCAGTGTGAAAGAGGTCTAAATGGGACCATGCCTCAACTGTGAGTCAAACATTAGCTTTGCAGTTTTGATGCTGTATTCTCATTTAAAAAACCTGTTCAGATGTCAAATTAGAAAAAGAATTGTTCCAGAACAGTTAGTCCTTTCAGTACAGATTTACTTTAAAGGAAACCTATGTTAGCTGCCACTGCTGATCTGATTTGGAACTAGCATTCAGCCAGTGATGTCCGCTTCTAATACACTTGTTTCAGGTTTGGGACTTGGAGCCTGCGTTAACAGGCTTTTGTTGGCTTAGGACTGCGTCTGTCCCCTTATAAGTCCATGGGAATGCAAAAGCTGATCAAAACAGGCCAGTGCACTGCCAGTGAGTTCTGAAGCATCTCAAACCAATGTCAAAAGCACACAAAGATCCTTAAAATACTGACCCCATTGGATCAGTATGACAGTCAGGCATTTCGTGTTTTCAGAGAGAGCGCAACAATTGCAGCCTTGCAGATTCCCTTTTGTTCAATTTTTTTGTAAAGCTCATCTGAATTATGTACACTTACTACTGCAATATGCAGTATCAAGTCCACTTGGTTTTTAACCACTTCAGCCCCAGAAGGATTTCCCCTTTAGAACCACAGCACTTTTTGCGATTCGGCACTGCGTCGCTTTAACTTACAATTGCGTGGTCGTGTGAAGTTGTTTCTGATCGCCGCTATAAACAAAAGAAGAGCGACAATTTTGCAAAAAAACCCAATTTTCTTACTTTTTGCTAAAATACAAATCCAAATAAAAAAAACATTTTTTTCCATTGGTTTTGGCCGATTTATATTCTTCCTCATATTTTTGGTTAAAAAAAAATCGCAATCGCCGTTTATTGATTGGTTTGCGCAAAAGTTGCCACGTTTACAAATGATGAGAATTCATTTCTGGGGTTTTTATTTATTTTTAAATTTTTTTACTAGTAATGGCAGCGATCTACGATTTTTAGCGGTACTGCGATATTGCAGCGGACATGTCGGACCATTTTGACACTTTTTTGGGACCATTGGCATTTATACAGCGATCAATGCTATGAAAATGCACTGATTAATGTGTAAATGCCATTGGCAGTAAAGGGGTTAACCTGGAGTGGGCGCTCTAAGGGTTAATTGTGTTCCCTCAGTGTGTTCTAACTGTATGGGGGCTGGGCTGGCAGGGGGATGGGAGTGATGACGGCTTCCATATACAGGAAGCCTGTGATCACAGCCCTTCCCCCTCTGTCAGAACGGAGATCCGTGTTTACATACTTGTACCTCTGTTCTCTCACTGCGGGGGGGCATCGCGGGTAGCCGGCAGAGATCGAGTCCGCCCCACCCGCTCCCTGGCCCCCCGGAACACAGTGAGCGTGCTTCCGGCGGCACTCGCTCACAATACTAGTTATCGAGCCCGCCTTCAGGTGACGGCAGTTTGCGATAACGAGTCACTTTGTCGCCGTCACGCTGTGGCGGGCGGTTGGCTAGTGGTTAAAGCACTGTGTGCTGCTGCAAGTCTCACTATATACCTGATGTTGGCAGCACAATGAAAAGTCAGGCTGCTGCTTTCCACACAACAGTGGTCTGACACCCCCCTCCAAATGCTGCTCCAATTAACATCGCTACTCAGGAGTGTGAGTTCTTTTAATTGGAGCAGTGGGTGGGTCGGTCTGCTGGAGACCCAGGCCACTGTTGTGTGCGAGAGCAGCTGTCTAGCTCTGCATTGTGCTACCAGTGGGTATATATATATATATATATATATATATATTTTTTTTTTTTTTTTTTTCACTTATCAAACCTCTAATAAAATGCTTTCAATGGTATATTAAACCAAGAGGAACCAACTAAAAACAGGTCTTTCTGAGGGTTACATACATGTTTAAGACCTAAAATGGACCAAAAGACGCACAGGGCTCCTGTGCAATTCACACCGGAGCCGTAGTGGAGATGTGTTCACCGGTTCCATAGAGAGCAGGTCACAATCTCCTGCTATGCGAATTGGATGGGGGAAAACCTGCATCCAATTAGCATAGGTGTAAACCCAGCCTAAGGGCTGAGTTCACCTTTTCATATACTGGCAGGAAAAAAGTGTTTATTTTTAGAGGTGCCTGTAAAGCATTGTGCCTGTGGTTCATGCATCGCGGGTGCAATGTCTGGCTCCTGCACCCTCTGCCTTCAACACCCTGTCTGTACCAAGATATGGGCTTTCATTTAGAGAGCTAGAGGCAGCGACAATGCCCTATGAAGTAGGATGATCACCGCACTTGTGGTCAATTGAGAACTACAATTTTGTGTGCTGCCGTGAAAGATGGGACTTGTAGTTAACTTACACATCTCTATGAATGAATGAATGATGCAACTATGCTGGCGGAGCCCTGCACAGCTGCACTGAATTTCATAGTGACAGAGGCTGCAGGGGAGAGGAACCATTTGCACCATGTTGCATGCTAAGGCCCGTTCACCCGGTACGATTATCGGCCAACAGCGAAAATCCAACAGCCTGTTGGCCGATAATCCGACCGCTAGTACGCACGATTCAACAGCCGATTTCCAATTATTGTCCAACAGAAGTTGGCTGACAAGACTAGAAAACTTTTGTTGGCCAACAAGGCTTTGGCCTATTGTTGGCTCGTGTGTACAGAAGTTGGCCCAACAAAAAGTTGGAAGTGCAAACGCACATGCTCGGAATCCAGGAGGTGTTCGGTCGTGTAACCTGTGTCTGTAATTCACATTCACCTGAACTTCCTCTTTATATGCTCGTAACACGTCACTATGTTTGCCTTGGTCGGACGATGACTTGACTCACATTAGTACGCTAGACACAACCGCCAACAACCAATTTGGACAAAAGTTGGACATTCGATTGTCCAACAATCGGCGCGTGTTTACGAGGCTTAACACTCTAAATTTGGGTGTAACATGAACATGGTGCAAAGGATGGAATTAGCCCTTCAAAGTGGCAATAAACCCAAAATCTGAAATGTAATATATTGCAGCTTACCAATCATTAGATGTCGTGGCTGCATTAGTTTTCTTTTTTTTAGGCTTTTTTTCCCTGTTGATCTGGCCAGTAACCCCCCTTCCTGTATTAGAGAGACACCACTCTGAATGATTGAATACAGGGGGCACATTTGGACAGCAGCATTGTCAGTCTGGAGGTAGGGAAGTGTTAGATGGTTGTCATCAGAACTAGTGTCCCCACTAGATTAATTCCTCTATTCTTGTTCTGGTGACACCCAAAAATTTGGGATTTTCTTTCACACTCAGTGGTAACAGTAAACATGACAAATCGAGAAGGTGAATATCCCTAATGGGGGCACAGACAGCAATAAAGACCTGAAAGGTGTTCTAATCCATCTCCACTCTATCCAAAATGTAAAAAATAAAAAGTGCTTTTATTTATATTGTAGACTAGGTTCCAGTGGAGGCTCGTCCATAAGGGCTGTAGGGGCGGAGCCCCACCAAAAAAATAAGTAAGAAATAAAAATTAACTATAATTATTAACCAACAGCCAGCACAGCTAGAGAGAACTCTACCTAATCTTGTGGAAAGTCCAGAAATAACGACAGACACGGGGGTAATCCCTATAAGTGGAAGAGCTAAACAGTACAAATGACAATGGTGACTCACACTTTCTTTTAGGGTTTAAAAACCCACAGTGGTCTTGTTCTTATCTCCTTAATTAGATCACCCCTGTGATCAAGACTACTGTTGGTAGATTGTGAAGGGATGGAGGTCTGACTGTTACGACGACAGGTTTACACGGGGGACATAAGTTAGTAAGTCTCACCACAGAGAGATTATGTCCTTCCCCCCAATGACCGGTCTAGTTGTCCCTTTTTTTCGGATT
>BLSH010016052.1:530399-568727 GCA_018402905.1 Glandirana rugosa | reverse complement strand
GCAATTAGTCTGCTGACATTGGGGAACCACAGAGCTCAGCAGCACCGCACACCCTCAGCTCTTCATGCTTTGCTGTTTAACAGGCAGCTTTTATCAACACAACAACTCCACTCCTGGTCACTTCTTCATCCCTGCATTCAGTGCAATGTTGGCAATGATTCATGACTTGGAGGGCACAGTGGTGTAGTGAATAGCACTGTCGCCTAGCAGCAAAAGGGTCGCTGGTTCGAATCCCGACCACAACACTACCTGCCTGGAGTTTGCATGCTCTCCCTGTGCCTGAGTGGGTTTCCTCCGGGTACTCCGCTTTCCTCCCACACTCCAAAGACATGCTGGTAGGTGAATTAGATCCTGTCTAAATTGACCCTAGTATGTGTATGAATGTGAGTTGCACAAACAGCAAAACAAACTTTACAGGGGTATTACCCCTTCCCTATGCTATACATAAAACCTAAGAAATATTATTTTGGCTGGAGTTAGACTTAAAAAAATGTACCTTTTCCGGCTTACAAACAAATTCAACTTAAGAACAAAACTACAGACCCTATCTTGTTTGTAACCCGGGGACCGCCTGTACATCACAGGTGATATAATTTACTGCTCAGTGATTGCAGTATTCTAGTTTGCATCTCCCCATGGTAATACTGAAAATCTGGCCTGTTAGTGGGTCCTGAGGACAGGAGTTGAGAACCACTGCTCTAGGTGTACTGACCACAGTAATCATGGCTGCTGATCCATGATACTGTGGTCAGTTTGCGTGTCTGTCACCCAGTTATGTGATCAGAGTCTCTCCCCCTTCCTCCCTGCCTGTCATTTCTGTGTGTGAGAGGCAATCTCCTCCCCATCCCTCTCTTCCCCTCCTGCCACTCTTCCCTGCAGCTCTAAAGTAAGATTTAGAAATAACTGGCATCCCGTCTGTTGTATGAAGATATAAAGTACTGTGTGCCAGTTTTTCTAAAATTATAATACCTTCTTGCACAGCGCCACTATGCGGTCACGTGATCTCCCTCTGCTGGCCGGCTGACGTCAGACAGGAATCTCAGCCCTTCCTGCTGCTCTCATTAAAGTCAAGGAAGAAGAGCCAAGGGATGTCACATGACTCTACAGCGGCACTGTGCAAAAAGGTACTTAGGATTATAATTTTAGAAAAGCTGGTGCACAATACTTTATATCTTCATACAACAGAGGGATGCCAGTTCTTTTTTAAATCTGACTTTACAACCACTTTCAATTTTACATTTACATTTTGTCAGTTGCTTCCTGGTTTCTGGCCTAGGCCAAAATTATGTCATACATCCCTTGAGTCTTGATGGGCATTTTTTTCCTTTTATTGGGAGGAGGGACTACCTCCCCTAACACACCCTCCTGTGTGCAAAATAAAGCATAGACATATGGATGGCTGGGTGAGTTTGCTTTGAATATTAAAAATTAATTAAAATGTTACTAAACCTACAACAGTAAAATCACTCTCTGTATGCAGTAAAGCATGCTTGCCATACTCACTGTTGAACCTAAGGGGTTAATCCTCTGCATTGTGTGAAAAGGTTGTTTGATCCTGTATTTTCTGATCCTCCCCTTCTTCCGCTGTCCCCAATCCATCTCCTGATAAGGCAGAGCTTTTGGAGTCAATCTGCACATGCTCAGTTAAGTGTGTATTGCTAGAGAGTTTTTTTCTTTTTCTTGGGAGGGTGAATGTGATCAGCACAGGGCCAATCAGCACTGTCCAGACAGAGGGTCAAGGGTCCTGCAGCCTCATAGAACAGTCAGAGTAGAATGAAAACTCCTCCTACTAACTTTTACCAGACTCTGATAGAAGTCATAAGACTGCTGATGAGAAAATGTATTTAGCAGTTAATATATATATATATATATTTAGAAAATGTATTAATTGAAGTTTTCACATACATAATCAGACGTACCCAAAAAACAAAATTAACCCACTAGCAATACAGAATAGAACTTAAAATAAAAAACAAAACACGTGAGACGTTAGTACTACCCATGCAGGGGTGTAAAAGCATTGCTAATAATACAGTAATATATTACTTGGATGAGAGGCACATGGATTATCAAAGTGTGGTTGGTGAGAAACATTAAAACAGAATGGCAGGTACAAAGCGAAATGTATGCAATATTAAGTTAAAGAGAGCTCTCCAGAGATGATCCCGACTTGGTTGGGGAATGCAAAGAACTATACGTGGCAGTCAAACAAGAAATCATGATGTGGCCGTAGTGGGGTCAGCCAACCATTTGGACCAAACTTTATTGTATTTCGCTGGACAACCCCTATTCACATACAGTTGTGCTCATAAGTTTACAAACCCTGGCAGAATTTGATTTCTTGGCCATTTTTCAGAGAATATGAAAGATAACACAAAAACTTTTCTTTCACTCACGGTTAGTGTTTGGCTGAAGCCATTTATTATCAAGCAACTGTGTTTACTCTTTTTAAATCATAATGACAACAGAAACTACCCAAAAGACCCTGATCAAAAGTTTACATACCCCACACCCTTAATACAGTGTATTGCCCCCTTTAACATCAATGACAGCTTGTGGTATTTGTGGATGAGGCTCTTTATCCTCTCAGATGGTAAAGCTGCCCATTCCTCTTGGCAAAAAGCCTCCAGTTCCTGGAAATTCTTGGGCTGTCTTGCTTGAACTGCACATTTGATATTTCCCCAGAGTGGCTCAATGATATTGAGGTCAGGAGACTGAGATGGCCACTCCAGAATCTTCACTTTAATCTGCTGTAGCCAATGACAGGTCGACTTGGCCTTGTGTTTTGGATGATTGTCATGTTGGAATGTCCAAATACGTCCCATGCACAGCTTCCTGGCTGATGAATGCAAATGTTCCTCCAGTTTTTTTTTTGATAACATACTGCATTCATCTTGCCATCCATTTTGAGCAAATTTCCTGTGCCTTTGTAGCTTACACATCCCCAAAATATCAGCGATCCACCACCGTGTTTCACAGGCCTTCTTGATTCCTCTCAAAATGTAGCGTTTATAGTTGTGGCCAAAAAGATCAATTTTGGTCTCATCACTCCAAATGACTTTGTGCCAGAAGGTTTGAGGCTTGTCTCTGTGCTGTTTGGTGTATTGTAAGCGGGATACTGTGTGGCATTTGTGTAGTAATGGCTTTCTTCTGGCGACCCAACCATTTAGCCCATCTTTCTTCAAGTGCCTCCTTATTGTGCATCTTGAAACAGCCACACCACATGTTTTCAGAGAGTCCTGTATTTCACCTGAAGTTATTTGTGGGTTTTTCTTTGCATCCCTAACAATTTTCCTGGCAATTGTGGCTGAAATTTTAGTTGATCTACCTGACCGTGGTTTGGTTTCAACAGACACCCTCATTTTCCACATCTTGATTAGAGTTTGAACACTGCTGATTGCCATTCTGAATTCCTTGGATATCTTTTTATATCCCTTTCCTGTTTTATACAGTTCAACTACCTTTTCCCACAGATCCTTTGACAATTCTTTTGCTTTCCCCGTGACTCAGAATCCAGAAACATTAGTGCAGCACTGCATGAAAGATGCAAGGGTCTGTCAAGAGTCCAGAAACTCATTGACCTTTTATACACACACACTAATTACAAGCAAACAGATCACAGGTGAGGATGGTTACCTTTAATAGCCATTCAAACCCCTTTGTGTCAACTTGTGTGCATGTTATCAGGCCAAAATCACCAGGGTATGTAAACTTTTGATCGGGGTCATTTGGGTAGTTTCTGTTGTCATTATAATTTAAAAAGAGTAAATGCAGTTGACTGATAATAAATGGCTTCAGCCAAACACTAACCACGAGTGAAAGAAACGTTTTTGTGTTATCATCCATATTCTCTGAAAAATGGCCAAGAAATCATAAATTCCGCCAGGGTATGTAAACTTATGAGCACAGCTGTATGTATCTTTGTAGAGTGGAAGACTGTTATTTACCAAAGTTTTCCAAAAGGGATAGAGGGGGAGGAACTTGCTTCTTCCATTAAAGTGCTATAGCCTTTCTAGCATAAAAAATAAAAAGCCCCACCAATATTCTCTCTGCTATCCTTGTAATTAGATTTTCTACTAACCCCAGTATACAGATTTCCATGGAAGAAGGTATCCTAGTTACTGACACCACGTTTATCACGGAAAGCACCTCCGACCAGAATCTAGCAATAAGTGAACAGGACAGGACCAGACAATATGGGAAAAATCCCCTGGGGAGTGACCACATCTGTAGCACTCTGGAGGATGAGAGGGAGGCACAGAATGAAGTCTAGAGGGTGTAAAATAGGCCCTGTGGACAATTTTGAAGTGGATTTATTTGTCCCGTGAGAAAATCAAAGTACAGAACGGTAGGTCCCATATGTCATCCCAATCGTCATCGTCCAGGTGACTGACGGATGTCAAGCTGCCACTTGTCTCTCGTGCCCAATAAGGTGGAAAGTGATATTGAGATTAGGTGCAGCAGTTTATATTTACTATAGGTATTGCATTTCCATGTTCTGTTTACTGTGGGAGACCAGATATAGTAAATGCAGGTTCCAGGGTTTAGTAACACTTTAAATTGCGTTCTCAGTTTATGGTGCTTAGATGCAGTTAAAACGCAGTTCCACCGATTTAAAAGTCAACAGCTACAAAAAGTATAGCTGCTGACTTTTAATAAACAGCCACTCACCTGTGCCACGGTCCAGCGATGTGGCCGCCCGAACCCTCGCTCCTCTCCCCCTCCATGGCGCCGGCATTGCAAGTGTAGGCGCCTGGCTGTGGCTGTGAGCCGCGCTGTGCATTGTGAAGGGCCGGGCAATCTTCGGGGACCTGTAACATGTCCCAGAAGATTGCAGGGAGGGAGGGGGGAGAGGTGAACTTCTGGTCTGCGCCACGGCACCAGGAGATGAAGTGGGAGCTGGGTACCTCAGAAAATAAGGTACTCTCTCCCCCCACCCCCAAAAAAATAACATGCTAATTGTGACATGTCAGGGGGTCACCAGCACTTATAGCAGAAGTTCCACTTTTGGTTGGAACTCTAATTTAATATACACTGGCCCCGTAGCAAATACTTTTTACAAGTCCATACAGTAATATCACACCATTTAGATTACACAGCAGGAGTGAACAAGCCCTGCAACTTGTAAATGACTGGAATTACTGTATCAGTTTCACACGGCCATGAATGTGATCTTGATCTTGATAAAGAATCATTTTCCTACAGTTAAAAGGCAAAGTTAAATAAAATTGCTCCACAGGGCAGCAAATGTAACTCAGTAATGGGCACTGCATGTACCAGCACTGCGTATGCCATAAATATTCCTAGCAGTTATGGAAGGATGTCCTTCAATAGTAAAGAATTAAATTGAAGATACTTTTTACACATTTAAATAACAGTGTACACAATCCCTCAATTTTAAGGAGGTTATACTGTTTGGCCAATACAATGTAATGTTCCAACAGATCAGACAGTGAAGACAGTATTCATACGTCACACTGAAACTGAGCTGTAGTTTATATTTGAAAGTAATGCATGAGTAATTATTTCCTGTCCTTACGTCAGACGCGGCAAATGACACATTCTGCAGCTGGCAGTACATGATTAACTTGTTCTATTCAGCCAGAAAGCTGATAACAAAGGAGCATGCTCAGCTGAGGTTGTTCATAAGCCTGCCAAGCCTGTGTGTATTCCATATCACTGCAGTATTCCTTCCTCTTAAAGTGGAGTTCCACCCATGTAAAAGTCAGCAGCTACAAAAAGTGTAGCTGCTGACTTTTAACAATCGGACACTCACCTGTCCCTCGCTCCAGCACCTCCCCTCGGTGGCGCCGGCATCACAGGTGTGGGTGCCCGGCTTGGCTTCAAAGCCGTGTGCGCACTGCGCATGCGCTGTGCCTTGTGACTGGCCGGCGTATTTTCTGGGACCTGTGATGTGACCCAGAAGATCGCCGGGGGGGGGGGGGAGGTGGACTTCCTTCCTGGAGCTGCGGCTCCAGGCAACGAAGTGGACCTGGGACCCTGTGAAAAAAAACCCAAAAAAAAGACATGCCTATTGTGGCATGTCAGGGGGTCACCTTCCACTAAAGCAGAAGTTGCACTTTTGGGTGGAACTCCGCTTTAAATGCACCGCTCCCAACTCTCCCTGATTGGTGGGGACTGTCCCTGATTCGGAAGAAAATCCCTCTTTCCTCCTTTTTTGTCCCTCGTTTTGGTCCGATCTATATAATTGTATATAAATGCACTATTTATCTTTTTAAAAGTCTTTCCCAGTGCTAAACCTTTCATCCAGTTTGTAAATTGCTTTATTTGTAAATTTCAAAAGCCAATATAAAGCAATAGCAGTGGTAAAAAAAGAGCACTTGTAGGTTTAACTAATCGCAATTCTCCTTTAAGGGGGTGTGGCAGGGGTGTGTGTCCTAGGCCTACATATTTTTGCTAATAGACGTCCCTCGTTCTCATCTCAGAAAGTTGGGGGGTATGTAAATGTGAGTGGTTTATATCAACACTTTCTAGCGTTAAACGCTTTACAGTAATTAATGGTTTATCTGGAGGTAGCAAAACATGAATCCGAGGACCGCAAGAATATAGCTACAGCTATATGCAAACCCATAGGCCTCATTCACACAGGTATTCAACATAGACGGATGTGCTAAGTTTCTATTGCTTCCCAACTGCCTGTTTATGCAACTTAAAACTGTTAAAACAGGGAGTGGATGGACGACGAGGTAAGGATAATGCTATCTGGAGAGGTCGGCATTAACACATTGTAACCAGCTCCATTAATTTCTATTGACCTTTAACCACTTCAGCCCCGGAAGGACTTAGGACCAGAGAACTTTTTGCGATTTGGCACTGCGTCTGTTTAATTGACAATTGCGCGGTCGTGCGACGTTGTACCTAAACAAAATTGATGTCCTTTTTTCCCCATAAATAGAGCTTTCTTTTGGTGGTATTTGATCACCTCTGCGTCATTTCTGATCACCGCTATAAACAAGCAAAGAGCGACAATTTTGCAAAAAACCCAATATTTCTTACTTTTTGCTATAATACACCTCCAAAAAAATATATAAAAAACCGAATTTATTCATCAGTTTAGGCCGATATATATTCTTCCTCATATTTTTGTTAAAAAAAAAAAATCGCAATCGGCTTATATTGATTGGTATGTGCAAAAGTTGCCGCGTTTACGAAGGATGAGTTGCCTGTACTGTGGAGAAGTAGCCAGGGGGGCTAGTGGAAGGGGCAACCAGGCAGACTGGCAGTGCCTGAAGAGGTGGTGCTGGGATCAGTAGTCACAGGGATATAAACTCCCATTTCATCTGCGACTCCTTAGGAGGTGCGCTACACTTGTGCAGCATAGGTAGTTCATAAAATGTTCATTAAGGAGTTCAGAAAAAAATCCCATAGGAAGGGTGTTGTACTTCAGTAGACAGCTCCGCCTGAGACAGGAACAAATCTCTGAAATTACAAAAAGGAACACAAGGGAGCGCCAGCTAAGTGAAGCATCAATGGGTTTATTATGATTAAAAAGACAAATGCAAACTCACAGAAATCTAATATTAAAGACCTAATGAGCTCCAAAACAAAGCACATTACCATAGCAACTAGCCCATCCCAGGTATGATATCATATCCTGCCCTGTGTTCCACAGTGGCTCTCCTCACTTCCAGGAATATTGGAGTTGATTTCCTCACTGACAACACACTGCTTGCTGTCACAAGCGGCTTTTCCATCCAATGTGGCATGGCTGCAGATAAGCACTTTGATTTTATATTTCTGTGAGTTTGCATTTGACATTTTAATCATAATAAGCCCATTGATGTTGCCCTTAGCTGGCCAGGAGGTCACGTGACTGCTGTGCTAGCCACTCAGCCCCTCCCCCTGTAGCCCTTGATTGGAGTAGGAGAGCGTCCGGGAGTCACATAACCGGCCTGAAGATCTCTTAGGCTGGGTTCACACTATTGCAAATTTGATGTGGGGAGCACTCGCAAAGCTCTGAAGTCCCAGCAAGGTATGCCGGACCTTCAGACTGACATGCGCTAGTGATGTCACTTGCTGCATGCAGGGTGAATATCTCCTGAACGGTGGGAGATTCATTTTAGCCTTATTATAGTCTTACCTGTAGGTAAAAAATGACCAGGTGGGCTTTACTACTGCTTTAGGCTGGGTCCACTCCATTGGGAATTGGGTTCCCCGCATCCAATTCGCAATAGGAGATTTTGACCGGCTCTCAACACCTCTCCGCTGCGGCTCTGGTGTGAATATGCACAGGAGTCCTGTGCGTCTTTTGGTCCGTTTCAGGTCTGCATTCAGCCCAAAATTCAGGCTGAAATCGGACCTGAAACGGTGAACGGGAATGCGCCGGACCCCTGCTGTGAGCCACATCGGCAATACATGTGAACCTAGCCTAGCATTGTGTGTTATCACTGGATAAAAGAGTGGGCCTGGCAGTGACATTTTTTATAGTTGTATGTACTACTAATAGCGGCAGGAGGGGGCAGAGACAGCTCACACAGACACACAGAGCTGACAGGCAACGAGGGAGGGGGAGAGAAAAGCTGTGGATGATGGAGGCATGTAAACTGACCACGGTGTCAGGGCTCAGCATCTATGATAAACTGTGGTCAGTTTACAGGGGGACAAAGAAAGATATCACTGCTCCAGACGAGATAGATCAAGAATTCAGGAAATTGGGTGCCAGCCCCCGCTCGCCACCCTAGAAATCCAGATATAGGAAAAAATTGGCTGCACTCCACCACGGATCAAATTTGACAATGTTTATTGTGCACAACTGACACCAGGACATACAGGCGAGGTTGACACGTTTCACACTGTTCTTAGTGCTTCCTCAAAACCTATTGGGCCACTGATTCATCATTTCTAAAATAGGGCTGACACCACTCCACACACATGTGGTGTAATGGGATCAGTGAGCCAAATCATCCTGACAAGCAATTAACTAGCGTGTGTGTGGGTGTCCCCTCGCACCACCTCATTATAAAACATTGCAGAGAATCCCAGGCAAAAATCATGCATAAAAATGCACGAATGCATGATGGTAAGCAATGTTCAATCAGTGATGGCAAGAGGACACCCCACGCAAAACATACATGCATGAAAAACCACAACAAAAAGGAATAAAAACAAAATTTAAATGTAGAAAAGATCTGGTATATAAAAGACAAAAACATTTGAATGAGAAAATCAATGATTGAAAATTGAGTCCTTAATTAAGGGAAACCAAGTATGAATCCCTGTAAATATGAATCCAATTATGTTACAAAATCAAGACAAAATGGGATTACAACAAACATATCTCTACCAAAGATGTAGAGATTGGGGGGGAGTGGGGATCCAAAGATCTGTAGTCTAAAATCAATGTACATCAGTAGATATACACCGCAGGGACCGACACCGCAATATCAGTGGCTGGTCCGAATGCGAGTAACCCAATGTAATCAGGTTCATCCCGCTGACCGGAAATGGAATAAAACAACTGACAGGAGATATGGAATAGTCCGACCTGGCTAAACATGGGATACATCATATGGATATTGAGATCTAAAATGCATGTGTAAAGAATATATCTCCATATATATATATGAATATGTGTGGTTATCAAAACCATACCTCTAAGTTTGAAGCTGGTTGGACCAAAACAAAAACATGTTCGTATGCATGGAAACTGATCGTAATGTAGGCAGATAATGGGGGAAAGGGAAAAAAGGAAACGGGAAAGAAAGATGACAGAAAACAATGTATAATACAAAGAATGTGAAATGTGATAAGAAAGAGGGTATGCGTGAATGGAGCTGACCAGATCGAACGCCCCAGAGACCGAAAGAGCAGTAGAAATCGAGACAAAGAACTATTTTACGACCAGGAGAAGAGAAAGATACGAATAAAGAGAAATGCCATGCATGGTGGGGGGCTGTTATATTATTACCAAGTGTGTCCTACATGTAAATGTGGGCTGCACATCCATGTATTGTAGGAAGAAACATTTTATAAAATATGTGTAAATGTATCTGGATGTACCACTTCTTGTCATAGTTAGTCATAATAGTGGCTGACGTCCCACTCGAACACTCGAAGTTCAGACTGGAGGGGATACGTGTCTGGAGCTGGAATATCCAGAACACCTCCCTCCGGCATAGCAAACGGAAGATGTCGCCCCCCCTTTTGGGTGTGCATACCTCTTCTATGATCTGCACTTTCATGGCTGAGATGTCACCCGCATGACATTCTCTAAAATGTCTTGCCACATTACTGGCTTTGTTTTTCTGTACACTGTGTACATGTTCGTAAAAACGATCCCTTAATCTCCTAATGGTTCTACCAACATACTGTATTGAGCATCGGTCACAAGTGATCAGATATATAACGTAATTAGTATTACAATTAAAGCGGTTGTCTACCCTTTTTGTTTACTTTTACCTACAGGTAAGCCTAGAATAAGGCTTACCTGTAGGTAAAATGAATATCTTCTAAACCTGTATGGTTTAGAAGATATTCCCTTTCTAATGTAATAAATCGTTACGGCGCATGCGCCGTGTATGTTCCGGCGCATGCGCCGTATACGTCTCGGCAAAAGCCGGCATTTGTTCCGGACCCTGCCGGGGAAAACGAGCCCCGCGCGCATGCGCGGGAGTGACGTCTCGCGGCTCCGGCCAGTCACAGCGCCGGAGCCGCGTACCCGGAAGCAAGATCCAGGTGAAGATGTCCGCTGCCACGGAGGGGACCAAGCGGCTCGGTCGGATCTTCGTTCAAGGTGAGTATTTCATAATGAGCTAGTATGCGGTGCATACTAGCTCATTATGCTATTATCTTGCAGGTTTTTATTTTTTAAAAAAAAAAAATTTCAGTAGACAACCGCTTTAAATAAAGAGTTCATTTCATACTCCTGATTAGTAGATGCTCTGAATGATTGACGAAAGGTTATTTTCTGGGCTCTGTCCAGCATCCATGTCAGGTATCCCCTGGATTGAAAGCGCTTGTGTAAGAGGACAGCCTCCTTTCTAAACTGAGTTTCATCGCTACAAATGCATTTAATGCGCAAAAACTGTCCAACAAGGATACTTTTGATGGTATGCTTAGGATGTCCGGATTGTGCCATGAGTAGTTTATTCCCTGAAAGTGGTGTCCTATATAAGGTTTTCTTAACAACTGTATCATCTCCACTAAGGCATACATCCAAATACCAGATGTCATGAGGATTAGCCTGGCCAGTGAAAGTGAGATTTTTATTGTTGATGTTAAGGTATTGTAATAGTGGATCCAACAGATCAAGGCCACTGGTCACCACTAGCAGGAGATCATTTATACCTCTCTGTGACCAAAATTACAAACACTTTCACTCCATACATTCAACCAAATCCCATCATAACAATCCTCCCATCCCACCCTCCCTTGCCTATCCAGGCCACCCCTAGGGACATGCAATGTGAGCATTCCTACCCTGAGTGAGACATACAACCTCCTGCACGTAGCTACCCTCCCCTCACTCCTTCTTACATTCCCACATGGCAAATCCATGACAACATTTACCAAAATCCCAATTCCTCACTCCATTACTTTCCCTCATCCTTTGTGCAGATCCCTGTCCTGGCTCCATACAAAATGTATTCAACACCATTATATAATCTTAACCACTTACCAACCGGGCCACTTTTTTACATTTGGTGGTCACAAGCTAAACACATTTTTTTTTGCTAGAAAATTACTTAGAACCCCCAAACATTATATATATTTTTTTTCAAACACCCTAGAGAGAGCAGCGGTCTTTCAATCGCGATTTTGTTTGGAAAAATTTTACTTTTTTGAGTTAAATAAGACAACAATAAAGTTAGCCCAATTTTTTTGTATATTGTGAAAGAGGATGTTACGCCAAGTAAATAGAAACCATACATGACACGGTTGAAAATTGCGCACACTCGCGGAATGGCAACAAGGTCCGGTATTTAAAAAGTTCCATAGGCGACGCTTTAAAAATTTTTATCGGTTTCCAGGTTAGAGGTGCAGAGGAGGTCTTTTGCTAGAATTATTGCTCACACTCTGGCGATCGTGGCGATACCTCATGTGTGGTTTGAACACCGTTTTCATATGTGGGCGCGACTTATGTATGCATTTTCTTTGCTGCGGGGGTTCGCGGGGACGGTGGCGCTTTACGTTTTTTTTTTGATTTTATTTATTTATATTTATCACTGTTCCTATAAAAAAAAAAAAAATCTGATCACTTTTATTGCTATCACAAGGAATGTAAACATCCCTTGTGATCGTAATATATGGTGACAGGTACTCTTTTTGGAGGGCCGGGGGGGGGTCTAAAAGACCCCCCATCCCTCCTTTGCACTTCACAGTATTCAGATTGCCAAAAACGGCGATTCTGAATACTGTCATTTTTAAATAATTGGCGCCGTTAGCCACCGAGTAAACCGAAAGTGACGTTGTGACGTCGCTTCCGGAATTTGCCGAAGGAGACCGGATCGGAGCCGATTATGGCTTCTATCAGGTCTACTTCCAGCCGGCGGACGCGCCGGATCGTCGCTCCGGTCACCCGGTGGGACTGGAGGCCAGAAAAGAGCGGCAGGAGGGGGGATGTCCCCTCCCGGCCCCTGGGATAACGGCGAGCGGCTCCCGAGCCGGATCAGTCGTTACCCCTGGATAGCCGACCGCCAGCTATAAAAAATGATACCGGGATATGTCCCGGTAGAGCCGCTCAAAGCCGACCGCCGCCTATTTACGGCGCTGGTCGGGAAGTGGTTAATAAACCGTTAGTTCCTCCTAGTCCCTTCTTGATCCCTCTGCAGTCTCCTTTTATAGTCTTCCAACCATTTCCCCACCCCTTCTGGGGTGTCAAAGTATTGCACTCCTCCCATGACTGATACCCTTATGCATGCTGGATACAGTAATGCATAGTTGATCTTTAATTGTTGCAGTCTTTTTTTCATTTCCATGAACTTGGCTCTGCACTTTTGAAGATCTGGCAAGAAGTCCGGGTACATAGAAATTCTTACTCCATTAAAAAGGATATTCCCCTTTTCTCTGGCCTTTTGAAGAATCATAGTTTTATCTCTATAGTTTGATAACTTCACAAGAAGTGGCCTGGGGTAGCCCCCTGGTTGGGGTGGTTTAAAGGGGACCCTGTGGGCCCTTTCCATGAAAAAAAGGGAGGAGAAAACATTCTCACCAAAAATATCTTTAAACCATTTTTCCAAGAATGCCACGGGGTTCGGACCTTCACTCCGTTCTGGCATACCCACTATCCTCACATTTTCTCTCCAAAGCCTATTCTCCATATCATCCATTTGGGAGACATATATATCCATTCATTTAATTTTCAATTCTCGTAGATCATTTTTCAATGGACCAATCTCGTCCTCCACTGTGCTAACCCCTTCTTCCACTGCGGTTGTCCTTTCCTGTATTTTTTTGTAAGTCATGACGTACATGGGAGAACTCTTCTCTAATACTTTTCATTTGCTCGAATAGGTCACATAGAGTAGACTTCCAAGTGTTGACGGCTTGCAATACTTCCTTCAATGTGGGCTCTTGTTGAAGAAGTGAACCAGCTACTAACGGCTGAGTGGATATAATCTCAGTGACGTCCTCCACGGCGTTACTAACCCTGCTGGGGTCCAGCCTCAGGTCCACTGCCAGCTGACCCTGACTTTTTCTCCCTGGCTTACTCCCCTGGTGTGTTTTAACTTGTGAGTGTTGTCCCCCTTTTACAGGGGACTGTGTTGGGGTATGAGTGTATTTCTCCAATTTCGCCGTTGCTGCCTGGTTCCCCTTGGTTTTTTCCTTAACAGTTTTTTGAGTGCCAGTAGCTTCCTGTGATACCGCTTCCTCGCTTTTTTTTTTTTTTTTTGTCATGATGTAGTGTTTATAACCAAATTATCCCGAAATATGCTCACTTTCCAGAAGCCCACGTCTAATTACGTGGCAGAAGTAGTATAGCCTGTGTAAGCAATGTAGTATAACAGCTTATATTCACAGTTCATTGCTTGCTTTTATATACCCCAAGCTCCTACATTAAATGGACTGTGGTGTAGTACTGTCAAGCAGGGCTATGTATTATGCACTCTGTATAGGATAATATGGTTCAATGGATTGCAGTTAATGTCTTCCGTTTGCTACATAGATGAAAGACCTGCCCATGTATTATTATATCATGGGATGCCCACGGTGCAGCTTCCACTCCCATATGCGTATAATGTAGATAGTACAGAGTGACAAGATATTGCTCACGCAGCCTGTATTTGAGAATAGGCTACTGCCTATATTCAGACTATGGCTTATATATACAGTGAGGGGGCGGCAAGGTGCGGTTTTTATAAGCAGTGCTGGGCAGAGGCTTGTGGCTTGTTTTTTCAAGGCAAAAAAAAGAGGGATGTAGAAAAAATTGCCAAAAGGGTATGGCCTGCATATAGGATATCATACAGCAGAGTTCTGTTTCTACCAACACTGCAGTACCATGCGATTTAAATCCAAGTCTCAATGAGCATAAAAAATATGTACAGTTAATACAAGCGGTGCAGTATAGCATAATGTGGTTTGCATAGACAGTGCGGTGTGATAAGCTGTGTCTAATATTTACATGTCAGTCCAATGAGCACAGATTTTGACTAACACTCGCAGTTCATAGTTCATTTAACAAAAGGGAATGAATGATACTTCCCTGGGCAGTATCCAAAAATGATTTCCTTGCTGCTGTTAACTTTATTTTGCCACTGCTACCCCTTCATACAAGTAAAAGGAGAGGGAAGGAAAAACACTTGCCGACTCTTTGTTGAACTTTCAGGATATCCTGTGGTGCACCCCACCACTCTCCAAACCTCTGACCGTCACCTGTGATACACACATGAGTTTGCAGAGCGGGTTGCTCCTACAGTGACTGGATGTTGCCCAGCCAGTGTGTAGAGCCGTGCGACTACAAGAAGCCAGCTTAGGACCGAGGCACACACGCCTAGGGCCCGCCACGCACTCTTCCTCCCGGCCCTGGCGTGCAGTCAGTACCACGCACAGGGTTTCTCGGAGTTCAGGACAGGGATCGTCTCACACACGTGCGCTCATTCCAGCATCCGGTCATCATCGTCTATATACCTCAAATACAATTTGATTTGGGTTCTAAAGGGTTTCTCACCTCTAAAGATGCGTAACCGTTCCCACAAACCCATATAAAGGTTGGCTAGTGGTGAGGAGAACTTCGCCCCCATCACGGCCCTGCACCTCTGGAGGTAGAACACCTCATCAAAAACAAAGTAGTTGTGTGTCAGTAGGTATTCTAAGACATCAAGAGTGTACATGCGAGATTCAACATTAAGGTCAGTGTGTGTCTCCAGGTAATAATATACCGCCTCCACAGCTAAACTATGCAGAATCGAGGAGTAGAGGCTGGAAACATCACATGTGACCCATGTAAAATCAGTTTCCCATGTAAAAGCTTGCATAATTTGTAAAAGGTGATTGGTATCCTTCAGATACCCAGGTAATTGGACAACCAGGGGCTGTAATTGCCCATCTAGCCACTGGCTCAAATTTTCGTTAAGCGAGCCTATACTGGCTATGATGGGTCTACCCTGGAGAGGGTTGAGTCCTTTATGGGTTTTAGGAAGATGGTAGAATGAGGGGAGTGTGGGATATTCTGGTATTAAAGTTTCTGCTTCTTTGGAATTAAAGATACCCAACTTATATCCCCTGTCTACCAGCTTCCTTAGGAGGTTCTTATACTGTTCGTTAGGGTCCCGCTTTAAATTTTTATAGGTATGGTAGTCAGAGTCTGTGTTCATGACAACTACCAACCCTCCCTTATCTGAGTTGCGGATTACTATTATTCTTTCCTCCTCTAAAAGTTTAACGCCTCCCTCTCATGTTTAGATTAGGTTGTCCTGCCAGGGCTTTGAACCATCAGACACCTGTTGAACCAAGGTGGTCAAATCACGTTCTACTAATTTCTGAAATGTTTTTTAATTGTGAGATTTCTGACAAATCTATTTACATCTAAGATAGTATTGAATAGATTGAAATGTCTGTTGGGACAAAAATTGAAACCTTTAGACAGTAGTGTGATATCACTGTCTGATAATGCCCTATCAGAAAGGTTTAAGACATTATTAGTGTAATTTACTTCTGTGCCTGTGTCCGGGTTGGATATTTCTTCCAATGTCCAGTATCCTTTCCTTCCTTGACCTCGACGTGTCCTCTGCTTTTGTTCCGGCCTTTCTTTAATGGTTTGGATCTTGCTGTCCCGTTTTTTTGGAGGTGCAGCCAGGGTACTAGAGCTCCCCTGATGGCTCATGTTGGACGGACGAGGAGGTGAAGAGTCCGATTCAGATGTTGCCATGGTGGCATCCAAACCTTCCATTTCTATATCCGAAAAGCTGACATGGTTCTTTCGGCCGCCAGCAGGGGGTGCGGGTCCACCCCATGATCGCCGTTGTTTCCACACATACACGTTGTTAGTGTCATAATTGATTTTGTCGCTAAGCATCTTAACTTTTTTCCAGCAATAATTTCTTGTTCCATCTTGTTTAATTTTTCATTAAGACGCTTGTCAAAGTCTGTAAAGTCTGCCGCACCTTGTAGTGGTCTGGCTTCTTGTAATTCCTGTATTTCTTGTTGGAGAACCTCTATTTCCTTTTTTTTTTTGGAAGTAACAATAATATCCATCAGGGAAAATGAGCAGGTAGATAGAGTGTCAGTCCACTGTTTGAGTGTCTCATCGAACAACTCGAAAGTGGGGTATTTCTTGACCCTTAACCCCCTAGGTATACGTTCAAAGGTAAGATACTCTGACAGGGAGCTTGCATCCCAATAAGCCTTTATTTCTCTCACCATGCTCTTTTCTAACTTACGAAAAAGAAATCAAAGAACCTATAACATCCTCAGTTGTGCTATTAAGGGTCTCATGTGTATTGGTTCTGAGAGAATTGTCTTTAAGCAGCCTAAAGGTGCGGCTAGTGTCCTGCACCCTGTCGGTTTGTGCATTTGTATTAGGATTAAATGCATCTTGTGCTGTATCCATTTGTGACATTGTATAATTTCAAAGGTAAAGAAATAATCAGTCCAAAGATACGCTCACCGAGCCAGCGCGTTGCGAGTAGCAGATGAGACAAAGAAAGATATCGCTGCTCCAGGTGAGATAGATCAAGGATCCAGGAAATTAGGTGCCAGCCCCGGCTCACCACTGTAGAAATCCGGATATCCAGATATACAACAAAATTGGCTGCATTCCACCACGGATCAAATTTGACAATTGTAACATTGGGGGTTGTTTAGCTCAAGTGTAGCGCAGGGTGTTTTCACCATCAGCATCAAACAATCGTGTATTCAGCCTCCTGGCTTACACATGCAACCTTGCCAATAAAAATACCAAGCCACCTGGCTCTTTAGCAGTAGAGCCACTGCTCTGGTTCCAACATGGAGCCCTCCTTACTCCTGTCAGCAAACTCAGGCTTGGGTCTCTGGCTTCTCCAGTGCACACAAGCACTCTGGCTTCTCCAGTGCACACAAGCACACCCTGGCTTTTCCCTTGCAAGCCTGGACTCCTCGGGAGGGTGGAGCCCAGAACCATGGTCAGGTGTCTACAAATAGCCCAGCACACACCTGACCAGTTAGCGTTCTGGTGGATCGCAAAATCTGGACCCAGGACTGTGGATTTCATCCCACCCGGATCAGGTCCCAAAACCAATTTTCCTAAACAAAGAGGAAACTGAAAAAACAGTTTCCTCCCAAATATGCAAACTTCCTGGAGCCCCTCAACCCGCCTGGTTAAGAATCCTGTGTCCTTTTCCTGGTGAAGTACCACACTACCACACAATGTTTATTGTGCACAACCGACACCAGGACATACAGGCGAGGTTGACGCGTTTCACACTGTTCTTAGTGCTTGCTCAAAACCTATTGGGCCACTGATTCACCATTTCTAAAATAGGGGTGACACCCCTCCACACACATGTGCGGTAATGGGATCAGTGAGCCAAATCATCCCAACAAGCAATTAACTAACACGTGTGTGGAGTGCAGCCAATTTTTTCGTATATCCAGTTTACAGGGGGGACACAGGAACAGCAGGATCAGCCAGGTTTTTTACATCTTAGAGAGGAGCAGGTTAGAAAGCACAAGAACTGTACCGCCTAACCTGTTATAAGGGAACAGGGGCTCTTCTTTTTTTTAGGGTTAAAAAAAAAAAAGTGTGAAACAAAAAGAAAACACATGCAGCCACCACATCTGAAGAACCGGTAAGCTGTATTACTATCAATTCTTGTTCTTGGGTTTAGATACACTTTAACCTCATGCTACTAATAGGCTCAGAATTGAATGCATAGCTGAGCCCCAATGATGAATGTACAAAGCAGCATGCACTTCTGCCTCATTTTGGAATATATTAAAGCCTGTAAATAAAGGTGCTTATATAGAATAAATGTACCTGTCACCAAAAAAAAAGTGGACAAAGCTTTTATTAGGGGGAATAGATATATCTGTGTAATCTGTTCTATGGCAGGCTGCCCTGCAACTCTGCCAACACTTGTGCTGGGCACTCATAAATCAAACTTCTGAAAACCTATGTCAATTGCTTTCCCGCAGCAGTTCTCTGCAGGGTACTGAAGGCTGTGATCAATGGGTGACACTTGGCATTTCTTCAGTTTATCGCTGACTGATAGCTTCTGCTGTGCCTGGGATTGTTATCTGAGTCCATTTATAGCACTGGGACAAAATGCACTTATTGACAAGAGTACCTTGGGACATCATACGTTCCAAAGGTCAGAGATGATGTCACTACTCTTTGACCTTATAGACCGATATTTCTGAAATATATATTGTTTCACTTTTCTGATCTAAACCAAAACTCCAGGAAAACCTTTCTAAGGACAGAATAGGAAAGGGCTAGAATGCCTGCCAGGTTTCTACTGCAGTCTCTGTAGCCATTGGGGAATTTCTCCCTAACCTTCTTTGTGGTCACCAAGACAGGGAGCATCCAAAACCTCTCCAAGGGGGGCACAGACAGCAATATAATATTTTTATTGTATGTGACAAAATTTGCGCTATGACATAAAAAATAAAATGTGAAAATGAGGCTGCCAGCACAAAAGGTAGTATATCCATCCTCAAATCATAAATGTTAAACAATAGTGCAGCGCCAGTATACAAGTTAAACAAATACATGAACAATATTCACTATATAATGACATTTGAAAATAACTAGTACAAAGATGCCAAATGAGTTGATAACGTCCCATTGGACAAAACACGTCTGGCGGAGACTCTGCTGCTGACGTCATGCTGCTGCGTGATCCCGGGGTGGAAGTGGCTTTACTTGAGTTGATCGAATTCATTGCTCTGGTTTTATGCTATTTTACTCTTTCTGATAATCATCCCTAGCTGGAGTATACCAGGAGGTACCACTGGGAACGAGTTGCCACACTGATCCCTGTTGGATTTCATCCCTAATCAGGTGTTTATGCTGCTGTAATGGTAGCCATTTGTTCTGGCGAGTTTTGAATTCACTTGATTGGTCACTTGATTGGCACCGCTTGAGAAACAATTTCGCGATTATTGATGTTGCTGGATCAAGTCTTTTTTATCTTCATCAGACACACTCTGGGACTCTATTCTTTGTCACTTTTGGACTTTTATGTCAAATAATTTTGCATCTTTGTACTAGTTATTTTCATGTGTCACTGGGGGTTATTTTCATATGCCAGTTGGGGAACTAGATGAAAGAAAACTAAATGTTGCACTTTTCTTATAACCCATACATTCGAGAAATAATGCTGCAGGGTTCTTAGAGGGTGCCCTTTATGGACACTCGCTCCAAGAAAATTACTGTACTGTAAGATACCGATATAGCAAACATCCGATAATAGTGCGTCACTCTGTATGCATTCAGAAGTCAATGTGACCCCAAAAATAGTTTCCATTGTTCACGTGGCAAACTAGAAAAATGTACCTAGCCCCCATGCCAAATTATTGTTTGTGGGTCATTTTTCCCCATCAATATGTTGAGCGCATAGTTACACAAGTAAGTGTATGTTGTGACTATCCTGTGTGCTATGCGGTCCATGTGTTGTGAATGAGTGTGCATGTGTGGGCTCTTTGACTGCACCTCTGGTACCACAACATGTCCATTCTTACTGCATTTGTCTAATTTCACTGTGTGTGTACTCTGCTCCCATTGTGTATGTGTTCTGCATGCCTACATCTGCTCTGACTGCACATCAACTCCCAGTGCTGCTGTCATTTTGACTGTATTTGTCTGCTCTCTCTGTATATGTACTCTGTATGTCTATGGCTGCTTTGACTGTACATATCTATTCTCACTGCGTCTGTGTACTTTGATTTTCTTGTGTCTGCTGCCAGTGTATTTACAATGGGTATAGAAAAGAATCAACCCCCCTCCCCCCTTTAAAATAATCACATTTTGTTGCCTTGCAGCCTGAAATAAAGACACACGTTTTATGTTTTATCCAGCTGTATTTACTCAGTGCAGCTTATAACATCCAAGTGAAAGATATAACACAAACATGTCAGAAAAGAAAAATAAAAATAAAATTCAAAAACAATCACTGAGTGGGAAAAAGGATCAACCCCCCCCCCGTAGCTAATCACCTTCTCAATGGCACACAAGGCTATGATCAGCTGTGGCCATTTTTGATTAGCTGAGCATGAAAAGAGCTTTCCTGGAGCATTTCAGTCCCGGGTAGTGCAACTGAAGCAACCAATCAACCATGGGTGGCAAGGCACTGTCAGAAGATCTCCGGGATAAAGTTGTGGACAGGCCATGGATACCAACAAAATGTCAAAAGCTTTATCAATGCCTTGAAGCACAGTGAAGTCTATTATTAAGAAGTGGAAGGTTATTTGGTACAACATAGACTCTCCCTGGATCAGGACATCGCTCCAACCTGGATGAAAGAGCCCAGATAAAATTGGTCAGAGAGGCTACCAAGAGGCCTACAGCAACTCTGAAGCAGTTGCAGGAATTTATCACGAAGAGTGGTCATTGTGTGCATGTGACAACAATATCACAAATTCTCCACAAATGTGACTTGTATGGGAGGGTTGCAAGACAAAAGCCATTCAAGAAAGGCCACAAGCAGCTACGACTGAGCTTTGCCAAAATACACCTTGAAGATTCCGAGGCCACATAGAAAAAGGTGTTTGGTCAGATGAGACTAAAATTGGGATATTTGACCTCAACGCCAAACAATATGTCTGGAGGAAAACCAATCCAGCTCACCATCCAAATAACACCATTCCTACAGTAAAGCATGGAGGTGGTAATATCCTGTTATGGGGTGTCTCTCTGAAGCAGGGACTGGAGCAATTGTCAGGACAGAAGGAAAAATGGATGGGGGCAAAATACTGGAAAATCTGCTGCCCTCTGCCAGAAAGTTGTCAATGGGAAGAAGGTTTACCTGCCAACATGACAATGACCCAAAGCACACAGAAAAAATTACCAAACGGTGGTTGAAGGAGAAAAAGCTGAATGTCTTTGCATGGCTTAATCAAAGCCTGGATTTAAACCCCTTTGAAAATATGTGGAAGACTGCAGTCCACAAGGGGTCCCCATCAAATTTAACTGATCTTGAGCAGTTCTGCAAAGAAGAGTGAGCAAATATTGCAAAGTCTAGATGTACAAAGTTAGTGGAGACATATCCCAACAGACTAAAGGCTGTAAGTACCCTCCTTAGCGGTTATCCCAAGTGTGGCTCAGGGTTAATTTTCATTACCAAAAGCGGTAACCCTGAGCCACACTCACAGGATCTCTTATCCCCAGGATCCTGCGATGTGCCCCCCAACCCCCCCCCCGCTGTGTCCTCCGGTGGAATCTTTGCCCGATGCCTCTGGATTCCGGGCTCTGTTCCATGCGAGTGTCCCGTCGCAAAGGGGCGTAGCCCAGCGGCATATGCAAAAAGTGAAACACACAGTAAACATACAGTACACTGTAATTTCTAAGATTACATTACTGTATTAAAAAATGTCATATCCCCTTTGTCCCTAGTGGTTTGTCCAGTGCCCTGCATGCACTTTTATATTATATATGCCATTCTTTCTGCCTGGAAACTTGAGAACGTCCATGGCATCCAAAAAGCGTCCTTTTACATCAAAATCGGTTTTGGACCAGCTAGAAACCAGCGATAGTAAATAAGAATCACTTGCAGAATTGAGTGATACTGATTATTGGGGAAATTGGTTATCAGACACTGAAAGTGACGACAGCGACAATTCTGAAAGTAAGCAAATTTCAGTGTTTTTTATTTGATTGCATTATTAAATACTTTTTATTATATTAATATTTTTGATCATTTTAAGTTATTTATTATATTATAATTTCATGTTTCAAACTTTATCATACCCGGGATGTCTACTAGACTCTTGTTTGGACAGATTTAACCACTTGCCGACCGCCGATCGGCATCTGACGGCGGCAAAGTGGCTCGTTCCCGCAAATCGCCGTCATACGACGGCGGCTGCGGGAACGTGTATAGTGAGCGCGCGCGCGCCGCCGGAGGCGCGCCCGCGCGCTCACTGTGTCCAGGGGGGGCCAGGGAGTGGGTGCGGCGGCTTCGATTGCCGCCGGCCACCCGCGATGCCCCCCCCCCGGAGCGAATGAGCGGAGGTCCGTGTATGTAAACACGGACCTCCGCTCTGTGTGAGGGGGAAGGGCTGTGATCACAGCCTTCCTTTACGTGAAGGCTGTGACCACTTCCCTTCCCCAGCTAGGGCAGTCCCCATACAGTTAGAACACGCCCAGGGAACATAGTTAACCCTTAGCGCGCCCCCTGCAGGTTAACCCCTTCACTGCCAATGGCATTTACACAGTAATCAGTGCATTTTTATAGCACTGATCGCTGTATAAATGCCAATGGTCCCAAAAAAGTGTCTTTTGTTTATAGCGGCGATCAGAAATGACGCAGCGGTGATCAAATACCACCAAAAGAAAGCTTGTGGGAAAAAAAGGACGCAAATTTCGTTTGGGTACAACGTCGCACGACCGCGCAATTGTCAGTTAAAGCGACGCAGCGCCGAATTGCAAAAAGGGCTCCGGTCCTAAAGCTGGAAATCCTTCCGGGGCTGAAGTGGTTAAGTGAGTTATTCCTAAGAATTACAGGCCTACAATATAAAACCTCCAATTTCTATACGAATAATGTACCTCTTTGAGATGCAAAAATCTGACATAATTGTGACCCAACAAAATACTGACATAAGGTGGTGATCCTTTTTCCAACTCAGTGATTCTGGTTTTGAATTTCTTTTAATTTATTTGTCTCTTACATGTTGGTGTTATATATTTCACTTGGATGTTATATGTTTTTCACTAGAAAATACAGCTGGAAAGCAAAGCAATATAATGTGATTCATTTAAAGGGGGTTGATTCTTTTCTATACCCACTGCATGCCTTCACTGTGTGTGCCCCTGACTGCATATGTTTGCTCTCACTGTGTGTGTACTCTATATGCCTATAGCTGCTCTGATTGTGCATGTTCATTCTCACTGGGTCTGTGTGCTCTGCATTCCTCATGTCTGCTGCCAGTGCATATACACTGTAGGTGTGCTGTAACTATGTGTGTCTGTTTCTATTGTATACATATGCCCTCCCTGCATGTGCCTCTGACTGCCTATGTCTTCTCTGACTGCGTGTGTCTGCTCTGACTATGTGTGTTAGCTCTGACTGTGTGTCCAGTATAAGATATTGCAAATTAATATTTTGTACTGTTGTATTTAACCAGCAGGTGGAGCTGTTGGCTCATTTTTACATGTATTCACTTTTATTTTATCTACTGTACAATATATAGTGAAAGGGAGATCAAGAGCAAGATTTAAAAAAAAAAAGCAGATACAAAAATAGACAAAAATTTAAATTGACTCAATCATTGTAATATCTCAAGATTAATGGTAGTCAGTGGAAGCCATGCTTTTTTTTTTTTTTTGCCCATCATCACTATTGCATTACAGTGACTGACACACAAAAGACAAGGGGGACGGCATTTATATAAATATTAGGTATCACAAATTAATATTTTGTTCTGTCCTATTCAGGCAGCAGGTGGAGCTGTTGGCTCATTTTTACATGTATTCACTTTCTTCTTATCTACTCTACAGTATATAGTGAAAGAGAGATTGAGAGCAACATAAAAAAATAAAAAATAAAAAACAGATACTAAACTTCAGTTTGAAAATGCATAGACAAAAATTTAAATTGACTCCAAACCATTGTAGTTTCTCATTTTTATTGCTGGCAGCCAGTGGAAGCCATGCTGTTGGTGTGCCCATCACTATTGCATTACAGTAACTGACACACAAAAGACAAGGGTAGGGGCATTTATATTTTAATTTTTTCTTTGTAGATCTTCTCATTTATAATGTATGTTTGATTCTTCGGGCTCCAGAAACAGTAATCCTTCCTTACATAAAGGTTTTATTGTTTTCCTGAAATTTCATTGGTGTTTATTTTTCATGGTCTAACGAGCAGGGCCCTCTGATTTCTATGTCCTTTATTTTGTAAAGCGCTGCACAAACTGTATATAAATCCTGCATAAAAATAATAATAATAGTGGTGCTCCTCTTTTTAGCTTACATAACATTTACACGTGAATGTTTTCTGGGGCGAAAATAAACTTCTGTTTCAAGATTTTGGCCTTTTTAAATTCTGAAGGTGACCTTGACTTTTGTTGCAGTCTTTCTTATTTTTTAATCAATGTTTATTCGACTAAGGCACAGCGTCGGTAATGATTCATCCCGGTTTTAATGTGTACACGCCTTGAATTGGGGAAACTAATCAATTTCAAACCTGTTCGCTCATTTTAATGAAGATTGTTAATTAAGCACTGCAGACTGCTAACAACGTTAAAAGTATGATTGAGAAAGTAATTGGGAACAAAAATAAGGAAATTTGCATCAAGACTGTTTAAATGGCAAAACGTTGATATTATTTTTATTGAAAGATGTTTGCAGAATACTAATAAATGCAGAAATGCACCATTAGATTAAATCTGACTAAAGGTTACCATTAACACTAGAGGGCAGATACTGTGGAACTTTAGTCTCCTTAGACTTCCATAAAGAGGTGGAGGGAGCAGGGATCTATTGCTGTAGAGCTGATTGATTCGGCTCCTGGGCTTAGGGCCCATTCACACCTGAGCATTTTGTAGCTTGAATATGCTTGAAGCCTGAAGCTAAAAAACGCTGGAGGGGGAAAAAAAAATCAATGATTCTCTATAGAGATGTTTCACACCTCCACTCCAAAATGCCTGAAGCTCAAACAAGTTTCGGAGGTATTTTTGTGTCACATGAATCGGGCAGATTTGGACGTTTGTATCCCATAGAAATGAATGGAAACTAGCAATTTGGGCGTTTTTGGGCGATTTTCAGCTGAAATAAAAGCTAAAAAAAGCTGAACTACCTAGCAACAAATGATGAAATAGATATAGTATTCTCTATTGGCTAATACAAAAATGCCAAAAGCCCAAAAATACTGCATACAAAAGGCGCAAAAATGATCCAAAGTCACACGACAAAACGTGCGTCAAAATGCCGGAAAGAGCTCAAGCATGTCTAGTTGATTTATCCAAAAGTCTGCAACTCTGTGGAACGCATTACTAGTCCCAGAACTAGTAAGCGCTGGGAGCCACCAGTGCACTATGGTTAAGGACACTTGCTGCCATCCCGGATTTATCAAGCAACTGCCATCACTTGCCGGAAAGGCCCCCGCAGGACCCTTAAAGAAGTGCACAGTGACTTACACTGCAATGCTGATAACACTCATTTGTTTGTGAATACCCTTTATCCTTTGCTATTAAATGCTTTTAAACCGTCTGCACTTAGAGGCGCTGTGTTTTCTCTTGTTACAGTGCAGAGGCTTCCTCAACCTCATACACCAGCTGCCCTTTGTGAGATCGGGCCCCCCTCCCCCCACCATTGGATCACACCATAAGGACTAAACTAATTGGACTCTTCATGGAGCCTTCCCTCCATTAGTCCCATTCACGCCAGTGCAACATCAAGCGCCAACAATCACCCCATGTATTATTTACACTATCTGCCTTTTGGGAGTGTTGTTGGAATATTCTATTGACAACACTTTTAAGACATTCTTGCATCTCTTTTTCTAAGCCTAGACTATGCACACTAAATATTTACATATTCTGACCAAGCAATAAAAGAAAATTAAAACAAGACCACATTCACCTCTGTAGCTATAGGCACTGTGGAAAAATCAATCTTCAGAACTTTACGATTACTTTCTCTTGCTGCAGCATCTTAGCAGCCTGACAGCCTTCTATTATAAACACATAGCAAGTGTTTCTAAACTGTTATAAATGAACAGAAAACTGTCTTTGGAGCCTTTGTTTTGATCTGTGAGGATCTTAGTGAATCCATTACTTCACACTACATGCAGTTAAAGTGCTCAGGGATAGTGCATTTTAAAGAACCTTCACTGCAATTCAAGCCAAAAATGTAATAAAAATGAATAGCTTGCACATCCCATGAGCCCAAGTTGTCCTGGACACCCCCCACCTGCCTCATCCCGTTCCCAGGTAGTGACTGGACAGTGGCTAATACCAGGTCAAATGCAGTTACTTACGCTGTTTTTATACATTTAAAAATTACATATTTTGTGCATTCAAAGCTCTGCAGCCACTCCTGCACAGCTGTCAAATTTTGACTTGTGGCTGTGTCCATGTAGCCGCTGCATCTGCATCCACCTCTATAGGCTACATGCACTCAGCTCAGAGTGGATACAGGTGCCAAAACAAAGAGAACCTGAACAGGGCAGATGCCCATCTGAACGATGCCTAAGATGGGTGGGGAAGGAGGACATGACAGGGTTCAGTACAAGGGTAGAAGCAGCGGGATCAGGTTAACAGGTACAAGTGGTGGGAACAAATTGTCAGAGTAGCAGGTACAAGGCAAACTGGGTCAAGATAACCGGTACAGGAGCAGGATCACAGGGTACAATGCAGCAGGAACAGGCAGTTTAAGGCATACGGACACCCTCTGGTGGACACCAGGTCTATACCCTTCAGGTACCGGGAACCTCAATACTATCAGCAGATAAGCCAGTTCCTAACATGTCCGAAGGACCGATTTACCATCCTGCTTCTTGGTCACTGGCTTTAATGACATGGCTGTTGAAGCCAAGGTTTTAAGGGACAAGGGCATCTCTGAGTCTGTGATTCGTACACTGCTTACGGCTAGAAATGTAATTTTTCTGCAAAATCTCAGTTGTGGAAGACGTATTTTGCTTGGTAAGATTGGCCTTTTATTCCAAGAGTTTCTCCGTGAGATGAATCCTCACTTTCTTCAGTTGGGTTTGGAGCAACATTTGGCTTTTAGTGCTATCAAGGGCCATCATTTTTTATTTTATTTGAGAGACCATAGGCTTCTCACTCTTTGATTAAAACATTTGTGCAGGGGGGCTTGTCCATGCTCTTGGTACTGCTTTGCTACAAAACTTACATTCTGGTAGTAGGAGGGGTTATACCCTGGCCTGGCCACTTCCTTTGTTTACCAGTGTTCAATCCTGTAGGCAGCAGTTTAACCCAAAGGTTTAAAAGAGAAGTATGGGTTTCTGTTTTTTCCGAAATCACACTTACCTAGGTGAATGCAGAATCTGATGCTGCATCTGTCCCCTGCTGCCTCTACACTGAGAACCGAGTGATGGCACACACCGCCGATCGCTCGGTTCTCACAGCTCCCTGAGCAGAGAGTTGCTGACTGTCAATCAGCAGCTCTCAGCTCTGTCCCCCTCTCGCTTACTGGAGCGCTAAGCTGTGGAGGGGCTTAGCTGCATCTGTCCCCTGCTGCCTCTAAACTAAGAACCGAGTGATGGAACACCGCCGATCGCTCGGTTCTCACAGCTCCCTGAGCAGAGAGTTGCTGACTGTCAATCAGCAGCTCTCAGCTCTGCCCCCCTCTCGCTTACTGGAGCGCTAAGCTGTGGAGGGGGTGGATCGGCTGGTTTAGGCTGAGCCAGGTGTCAGTCCAGGGTTCTGGCAAATCCCAACTCTGTGGTCGTGATGACGCGGAGCCTGGACCAACTTGTGTGATGTCAGCAGAGAGCGGACTCCAGACTGCTCTCTGCTGAAAATGGGTCACAGGAGTGCAAAACGAGCTGCACTCCTATGATCCACAGGAGAAGTACAGCCAAACAAACTTTGGCAGTATTTTTTTTATAAGGATTCTTATGTCCTACAATGGACTCCAAGAAAAAGATATTTTGTTGAGGACAAAAATCCTATTCATTTTTTGGGCAGATATGCACTTTAATAGCACTTTTATAGCCATGTGATGGAGATCATCATTAAATGGCTGGTGTAAGTTAATAGATCAAGCTCTTCTATGTTATAAGCTCCCATACACCAATCAGCAATAACTTTATGACGGCACACCAAAACCTGTCAAGGCATGGACTCCACTAGACCTCTGAAGCTATGCTGTGGTATCTGGCATCAAGCCACCAGTAGCAGATCTTTTAAATTCTGTAAGATGCAAGGTGGGGTCTCCTTCAATCAGACTCGTTTCTCCAGAATAGTTTTTCTCAACCTTTTTTCAGTCATGACTCCCTTTAAAATTATAGACAATATCAAGGCACCCTCCAAAATTAGGAATAGGTTTGAGGCGCCCCATTCTAAAATGTAAAAAATATTTTGATACAACATCAATACATGTAAGACACCCAAAGTTAGAGGTGATATATTCTTCCAAAGCAAAGAAACTTTTGCAAACTGGTATTCCAGTGTTTCTCTTCTCCCTCAGTTTTTCTTCATCACTTAGCTAATGAGACCCCAAAGCTAAAGGAGAAGGTCAGGGGAGGGTCAAACAAGAATGATATGCAGGCAACTGGCATCCTCCTACTCTACTGATGCCATTGGTCGTTAGGAGTTTGGCACCTAGAAGGTAGTAATGGCTGTGGCTTTGTGTAACTATAAAGCAGGTTTCATCCACCCACCAGCTTGTATACAATTTTGGGGCAATTTTTAGGCATTTTGCCAAGGCACCTCTGAAACAAACTCAAGGCACCCCAAGATCCCACAGATGCTAGATTGGATCTGAGATCTGGAGAATTTTCAAACTTGTTGATTTCTTCAAATAGTTCTTGTATTCATTAGGCCACCTTCTTTCATTGCTCCCTGATCCAGTTCTGATGCTCATTGTAGGTGCGTTTGGCCATGGACATGGGTCAACATGGGCATCCTGAATGTTCTGCTGCTATGCAGCCCCATACACAACAAACTGTGATGCACTGTGTGTTCTGACACCTTTCTATTGGGACCATTATTAACTTTCTCAGCAGTTGGAGTTACAGTAGCTTTTCTATTGGATTATTTGAAAAAGGTACCATATACTAATACGTGTAACAATGTTAAAGATTGTCATATATATTGGCAATACAATACCACTACATATACCTTTAAACAGTAATAAAAATATTTGCTTATACTGTATAAAGTGACATGCAACAAATAGTATCTGCAAAGGAGGTGATGTAGAAATTCAACTAATATTAGCAGATCTTGATGTCATAAATTCATAATAGTCCATATATTGGATCTAGTCCCAACACCAATATAGTAGTCTGGAGTGTGTGTTTATCTTCCTTCCACCCGTGCTCATAAAATAGGTGAAATGGCAACTCACCGAACCTATATGACCTCTTAGTTATGGGAGGTCATATATCGCTTGTGGGTACACTATTGGTCCACTTGTTTGTTCAGGATGGAGCTGTGGGTTTAAATGACTCCACAGGAGGCATATGGAATAAAAACTGATAGTGTAGTATTTATTAAGATCAAAATTAAAAAACATATCTTTTACATGTGCCTATCTAGGCACCAGGGATCAAAAGCATGTGGTTATCAATTGCTCCTCCGGTTGCAGCATGCATTAGCTTCTTCAGGAAGTCACTTCCACATCACCTTATCGGGCTCCCCACTCCAAACGAGATCAGGCATGCATGCTGCAGCTGGAGGAGCAATTGATAACCACATGCTTTTGATCCTTGGTGCCTGGATAGGCACATGTAAATGTGAGTGTAACCATCACTTGATATGTTTTTAATGCCTTAATACCTGCCATTTTTGGTGAGCTGATAGTTCCCTCTTCCTATTGAAAAAACAAAAGTTGGATTCAAAATTGCCAACTTCAAAATGGCCGCCATGGTCACCACCCATCTTGAAAAGTTTCCCCCCTCACATATACTAATGTGCCACAAACAGGAAGTTAATATCACCAACCATTCCCATTTTATTAAGGTGTATCCATATAAATGGCCCACCCTCTTTGACATATCAGTGTATTATCTTGGTGTAGCGCTGCACATTATATTGATTACAAGGTGAGTGTGGTGCATTCACTATATACTTTGTTGTTTGAGATTTCCTATATCCACCTGGTCTCCTGCTGCCATACCCTATTCTGTATATTGCTACCCCTCCACTGTCTACATATTTTATCTATACCCCAAAAGGAGAGTGGGAACCTTATTGTGTTTCAACAGAAAATGATTTGAGACACTATGTTTTTGGTAACCATTTTTATAGCAGTGATATGTTCACCAATTCTTATGGAGAGTTTTCTGGTTATTCTCCTGATATATTGGATGTTACATGGATACATCAGGAGGTAAGTAACATATCTGGTGTCACATGTAATAAACTTTTTTTTTATCTCATACTTTTTTCCTGTAGTCATCAATCTAAACTCCTCAGTCTTTTTATTTTTTATCCCTACTAGTTCAACGTGAATGCAGCTCTTACATCTGTAGAAACCCTTTCTGACTTCCAAAACGAAGCAGTCTGCACTGGTGCCGGTCTCAGGGCACCATTACATGTGAGTGAGCTGAACTTGTGTTTAATGGTAAAGGTTTTAATCAATAATTACTGCACAATGATTTAATTATATTTATCATTCTTCTAGGTTTGTGGCTATGTTTGGTGAAAGTACGAATTACTGTTGGAAAGTGAAGGAAGATGATCAGACCCACTCTGGTTGAAAATGTATTGGGAATTAAGTGTTTTTGGCCTTCCCAAATTGGGGTCAATACTTTTGGTGAGTGTGCATTTTATAAGCACACGTGGTGGAGTTTAAGGTGAAAGAAATAAGAAGTACATTTGTTGTTTAACATTCTGTGGCGTTGGGAATGATTTTGACACTTGTGTTCTTGCAATATTGGTGTTATTTTAAAAAGGTTGTTTAAGAAGCACAATGGAGATAAAAAAGGATGGCGCCACGTTAATGGTATATTTTAAACTGATGATATTACAGTAAATGTGTTGTTTTGCCATGCATGGGCTAAGTGCAAGTTCACTTTAAGTTAAAAATGTTTTAATTATTCTTTTCCTCTTTTTATATATTGTTTCAGCCTGCTTGCCTGTACGAGGCTGTGTTCTGCTGTTTAGCTTTGTTTAATCTGCTCTTATTACCTGTACATGCCTGGATGAACTTGTCTATTAGACATTGTTAATTTGTTTTCATCAAAAGGCACAAGAAAAGCAAAGTTGTACAACAGTCTTGCCATTATGTAACAAACAGCCATTTCTTGTCGCACATGAGTGCTTTCCAGCCTTTGCTGCCGACTATATATAAGAACTGTCTAGAAAACAACTGATAGAAAAACCATCACATATCCTTTTTTCAAAGCAGATAGACATTTTTATAATATGAATTACACTCGTGTCCCTTCACAAAGAAAAAAGGCAACTGCACCTGGATTATTTCATTTTGTATTCATCTGACAAATATATTGCCACATAAATTCAGATGCTTTGAGTACAGGGTTGTTGAACGGGCCGGGTGATTGAGAAGAATCCCAAACCATTACATCACTTTAGTTTGTATTTTATTGTGGCCAATTTTCTGCATTCATGTTTAATTTAAAAATAACAAAAGGCAAAAGGGTAGTTTATATTGAATTGTTGATGTGTCGATATGGCACTCAATGCACAAGAATTCTCGTCTCATTGCTTTTGTTTGCAATTCATATAAAATTTCAGCCCATTAAAATATATAAAATCCTATGCATCAAACCAGAGGCGTAGCTAGAACCTTCAGGGCTCCGGTGCAAGAAACCGTGAAGGGCTCCCATGACCCCCAGCCGAGGCCCTTCCCTACAAGCCCACGCAGAACGTCAGAGCCTGGTCGCAAATGCGACCATGGTAGTTCCACCACTGGTGTCAGTAGCTTTTTTTATATATAAAATGACAGTATATTACATATTATTAATGCCACCAGTCTACGTGTGATGCATGTGTGAGGGAAAACCTGATTCTCTCACAATATAGTGAAAGCTATAGGTACACAGTAACAAGCATTTTAATATGAAGGCTCTATACACCCTGGCAGGGTCTGTTTCATGCATAGGATTGTATAAGTTTTAGTTGCATGAAACCTAAAAATTATAAGTATTTATGAGGAAATATGTTTTCTTGTGTATTGAATACACCCTGACATGTCAAAACCCCCCTATAAATTACCTATTTGCCTTTTTTAATAAATTTTTTTATGGTTTCCCAGTACTCTGAATAAAGACTGCAATATGATCCAATGTTTAACCCATTAATGCTGCCTCACAGTGGCTCTTTACGTGCGCTTAAATACACAGGAGGTGGCATGGCTTCTGAATCATGTGTGCGCTGTGACTGGCTCTCACATGGGGTGATAACTGTGTCAGTGTGTTGAGAGCGCCCAGTGAGCGCGCTCTCAGCACACCACCTTAAATTGCTGTGGACACATGTATGCAGCAGCTGGGCCCTAAAGCCCACCTTTCTTACCACTGCATACAGTATATACATTACACAGTCAGCAAGAGCTTAATATAAAAATGTAAACTGTAAACTTCAGAGTTTGCCAAATTCTGGCTAGTTAAATGCCACTATGGCAGCCATCAGAAATGTAACTATAGGCCCTAAAGGGTCCAAAACAAAATGTAAATTGGACTCCGCTTATATCTTATACCAAAACTTTGACTATCCATGAAGATAATACCACCAGCACAGTAATACAGACACAGCTTTTGGAGACATTGCAGTCAGCCAGTAAACATAAAGAGTGTTAAAGCGTATGTAAACTCAACATTTATATGCCTGCTGTACTATGTACTTGTACAGTATCTCACAAAAGTGAGTACACCCCTCACATTTTTGTAAATATTTTATTATATCTTTTCATGTGACAACACTGAAGAAATGACACTTTGCTACAATGTAAAGTAGTGAGTGTACAGCTTGTATAACAGTGTAAATTTGCTGTCCCCTCTAAAGAACTGAACACACAGCCATTAATGTCTAAACCCCTGGCAACAAAAGTGAGTACAGCCCTAAGGGAAAATGTCCAAATTGGGCCCAATTAGCCATTTTTCCTCACCGGTGTCATGTGACTCATTAGTGTTACAAGGTCTCGGGTGTGAATGGGGAGCAGGTGTGTTAAATTTGGTGTTATCACTCTCACTCTCTCATATTGGTCACTGGAAGTTCAACATGGCACCCCATGGCAAAGAAAACGCTGAGGATCTGAAAAAAAGAATTGTTGCTCTACATAAAGATGGCCTAGGCTATAAGAAGATTGCCAAGACCCTGAAACTGAGTTGCAGCACAGTGGCCAAGACCATACAGCGGTTTAACAGGACAGGTTCCACTCAGAACAGGCTTTGCCATGTTCGACCAAAGAAGTTGAGTGCACGTGCTCAGCGTCATATCCAGAGGCTGTCTTTGGGAAATATATATATGTGTGCTGCCAGCATTGCTGCAGAGGTTGAAGGGGTCAGCCTGTCAGTGCTCAGACCATACGCCACACACTGCATCATATTGGTCTGCATGGCTGTTGTTCCAGAAGAAAACCTCTTCTAAAGATGATGCACAAGAAAGCCCGCAAACAGTTTGCTGAAGACAAGAAGACTAAGGACATGGATTACTGGAACCATGTCCTGTGGTCTGATGAAACCAAGATAAACGTATATGGTTCAGATGGTGTCAAGCATTTGTGGCGGCATCCAGGTGAGGAGTACAAAGACAAGTGTGTATTGCCTACAGTGAAGCATGGTGGTGAGAGTGTCATGGTCTGGGGCTGCATGAATGCTAATGGCACTGGGGAGCTACAGTTCATTGAGGGAACCATGAATGCCAACATGTACTGTGACATACTGAAGCAGAGCATGATCCCCTCCCTTCAGAGACTGGGCCACAGGGCAGAATTCCAACATAACGACCCCAAACACACCACCAAGATGACCACTGCCTTGCTAAAGAAGCTGAGGGTAAAGGTGATGGACTAGCCTGGTATGTCTCCAGACCTAAACCCTATTGAGCATCTGTGGGGCATCCTCAAACGGAAGGTAGAGGAGCGCAAGGTCTCTAACATCCGCCAGCTCTGTGATGTGGTCATGGAGAAGTGGAAGAGGACTCTAGTGGCAACCTGTGAAGCTCTGGTGAACTCCATGCCCAAGGCAGTACTAGAAAATAATGGTGGCCACACAAAATATTGACACTTTGGACCCAATTTGGACATTTTCACTTAGGGGTGTACTCACTTTTGTTGCCAGCGGTTTAGACATTAATGGCTGTGTGTTGAGTTATTTTGAGGGGACAGCAAATTTACACTGTTATACAAGCTGTACACTCACTACTTTAGATTGTATCAAAGTGTCATTTTTTTCAGTGTTGTCACATGAAAAGATATAATAAAATATTTACAAAAATGTGAGGGGTGTACTCACTTTTTTGAGATACTGTATGAGAAAGTATCCTGTTCTCTTTGTATTGTTTCCTTTGTGTGAAATCCCTGCTGTTCCTGCTAGTATTCTTGCTTTTCTACTAAAAACTGACCACATATCATGGGCAGTTCTCTAGCTGTGCTCTCCTCCAATGATCAGACTTGTCCTGGTACCCCCTCCTTGCACAACCATTCACTGGGAAGCTCAGTGTGCTCTTGCTTCTCTTCCCCTAGATCTCAGAACAGAGGGAATGTGATCAATTGTAAAAAAAAAAAAAAAATGGTAACTAGAATTTTTTTTATATTTATACACAATTTTTTTGCCTTTCAGTTGTATTTTAAACTGAATTGGTTGTTTATAAGGTGAGCATTTACAATCACTTTCATTTTGGATTATAGAAGAGAACA
This sequence comes from Glandirana rugosa, assembly GCA_018402905.1. Classification (NCBI taxonomy): domain Eukaryota; kingdom Metazoa; phylum Chordata; class Amphibia; order Anura; family Ranidae; genus Glandirana; species Glandirana rugosa. Next base: position 533,623 of record BLSH010016052.1, on the reverse strand, counting down.
AGAGAACCCAAAGGAAACCGAACACAGGAATAACATACTTAAGTTCTCTCTTCTGCTGCTGCATAAAATGGGTACTTATAGTCTTTTGGCCCCAATCCTCCCTACTGTAGTGTGTAACTGAGGTCCTGTTCTATGATTGGAGGAAATATTTCTCCCATCTAGTAAAAGGATAATGGTTGTGCAAAACAACTAGGCCTTGTCTTGAATTTAGGACCTGTTGATACTGCTTGTAAGAGGGAGGTGTCTACTGCATTTTGGCCCCTATACAGTACACTATAATAGCCCCTATACAGCCCGGTACACTATAATGGTTATATAAAGTCTTGCACTATGATTGGGATGGGATGTCCTTTAATCCAGAAAAAAAATGCTGGTTACCGGGTGAAGGGGGAGTTTTGCATAGGCAGTCAAAGGACCCTTTCCTTTAAGCTGTGCAACAACTAGGCCTTGTCATAAGGAGCAGAAACATGGGACAGAGACCCCATGGACTTCTGATGGCCTAATGTTGACCCAAAGGATATTGTAAGAGACTTTGTAGTGAGAGATGCTACAGTACATAGCAATGTGAACAAGAACAAGTCAGTCTTGATAACCTATGGAGGAGTTACAAACTAGTAATGGAGTGTTCCTTGTCTCCAGCAACGCTATAATAGGGTGACCAGACATTCCTGGTTTCAGAGGACAGTCCCCGGATTGAGGACACTGTCCCTGAACCAAGTCTGTCCCCTGTTTTGTCCCCGGATTGGATTTGAACAGGGGCCTGGGCAATTTCAAAGATAGCCAGTGCAGATTTAAAAAAAAAAATCTGAATTACACACCCCCGCTCCTACTAGCTTAGGGGGTGTATTTATTCCATTATCTGTGCTCCTTTCTAATGATCATGTGCTGGTTGGAGCGGAGGGACTATTTCTTCAGTGTTGGGCATATGCCCATTCCGCTCCTGCTCGCATGTTTTGCCGCCTTGGCTCAAGTCCCGACCAGTCGCCTGCCTGCCTATCTCCTTGCCTTCCCCGGGGGGGGAGTGATCTTCCTCCGCTCCCTACCCAGTAGTAGCGGGGGCCTGGACAGTGAGACTTGAGAGGCTGTGAGGTGGGCGGCGGAGGCAACAGGTAGAGAGAGGCAAGAGGGAATCTCCCCCAGCAACAAGCTGCCTATTTTGGCGGTTCAACCGTTCACGCCTCGCCTATTTAACCACTTAAGGACCGGAAGCATTTCCCACCTTAGGACCAGATTACTTTTTGCGATTTGGCACTGCGTCACTTTAACCATTGTGCGGTCGTGCGATGTTGTGCCCAAACAAAATTTGCGTCCTTTTTTCCCCACAAATAGAACTTTCTTTTAGTGGTATTTGATCACCTCTGTGTCATTTCTGATCGCCGCTATAAACACAAAAAGAGCGACAATTTTGCAAAAAAAAAAAACAATATTTCTTACTTTTTTCTAAAATACATATCCAAAAAAAAAATATAAAAAAACGAATTTATTCATCGGTTTTGGCCAATTTATATTCTTCCTCATTTTTTTGGTAAAAAAAAAAATTACAATAGGCTGTATTGATTGGTTTTCACAAAAGTTGCCGCGTTTACAAACCATGAGAATTAATTTCTGGTGTTTTTACACTTTTTTTTTTTTCTTTACTAGTAATGGCGGCGATCTGTGATTTTTATCGGGACTGTGATATTGGGGCAGACATGTCCGACAGTTTTGACACTTTTTTGGGACCAATGACATTTATACAGCGATCAGAAATGTAAATATCCACTGATTACTGTATAAATGTCATTGGCAGTGAAGGGGTTAACCTGCAGGGGCGCTCTAGGGGTTAAATATGTTCCCTGTGTGTGTTCTAACTGTGAGGGGGCTGGACTGCCAGGGGCACAAGAGATCTAACTGATTCCGAGTACAACGATCGGTAGATCTCTGAGACGCCGCCTGTCTGAACGGGGAACCACCGTGTTTACATCAGCAGTTGCCCGTTCTGGCTCTGTCACAGGCCATCGCGGGCCACCTGGCGGTCATAGAGTCCGCCTGACCTTTGGCCCCACTCAGCTTCCTAGCCGCCGTGCACGCGAGTGACGAGTATAAGCGACGATTCGTGGGACAGAGCTGTCGCCGCTTATAGTTGCGAGGCAGTCGGCAAGTGGTTAAGCCAGATCCCGCTCTGTTTCTGCGAGTCAACTGAGGAGGAGGACCCCTCCAAAACTTTTTTTTTTTTACTGCTGTATAGTTATTTGTATGTCACTGCTATTTAATAGGTGTTTAGCGTCCAGCCTATATCTAGATGGACATTGTCATTGAGTATTTTGCTGAATTTGAATTTAATGTTTAAAGTTGAATCGTTAAACTTTGGGTTACCCCTTGAATAAACACTGCCATATTTTGACTATTTAATCTTTGCTGTCTGTCTCTTTATTGTTATCTATTTTGCTACCTTGTGCTGTCCCATGCCCTTCACGCTGACCTTATAACTGTGGGAACCCACCAGGGGCCCTTCTGTGTTTAAGGAGTGACCTCAACGCTTGTACTGGTTTATGTTTGATGGTGCAAACTCCCAAGGATGTCAGTTTTTTTTCTTCCCTAACTACTAGGCGTGTCACCAGTGCTTCACTGGCTGCTCACTTTTTCGGGTGTGCAGTGCCGGGACAAGATCATCTAGCGCACATGGTGAAGATGCCAAACCATGCCCAACGAAAGATGTATGAGCATCACTTGTCAGCAAAAATCCCCCCTCCAAAAAAAAATTGAGATCTAAATGGCACGCTTACCCCCCCAAGCATAAATTCCCTTTACAAGCCAAAATTCTCCGCAAACAAAAATTCCCCTTCATCCCAGTACAAATCCCCCCTCCCGCTGGAATGGGTATCCTGCACAAATATTTCCCACATCCCCTCAGCACAAATGCCCCAGATCACCCCTCCTAGCACATCCCCCCAAATTTACCCTCCTAGGACAGATCTTACCCCCATCATCCCCCAAATTTCTGCTCCCTGCGCAAATCCTCTCTTGCAAATTTCCCCTCCTAGAACAAATACCCAGAATCATCCTTATTAGCACAAATGGTCCTATGGGTAAGGTCGCCCTCCCCCCTAAACATGACCCTACTTCCCCTTAAAAACAAACGCCTCTTAAAACCGAACATTTCCCTTAAATACGAACCCCCCCATTCGCACGGTAAATCTAGAGTTAAAAAAAAACCTCCCCCCTAAAAACGACTGTTCACTACG
>BLSH010016052.1:500321-513387 GCA_018402905.1 Glandirana rugosa | reverse complement strand
GGGGGGGGGGGGCAGCATTTTACTCTTGGACCCAGGCAGCACAATGTCTTGGGCCGGCCCTGCATCTGTATCATGTGTTTGTTCTGGATTTTTGGTTAATATTATTTCTCTATCATTTAAAATACACCTATGATAAAAAAATTATAGACCCTTCATTTCTTTGTAAGTGAGAAAACTTACAAAATCTGCAGGGGATCAAATAATTATTTTCCCCACTGTAACTATCGAGAACAGGAGTGCCTAGGCACCCTTGCATACCTGGAAGTACACTGCTATTTTTCATGAGGAATTCAACACAAAAGAAATGTTTTTTTCATTAAAACAAACTGTCTGTTGTGGTTGTATAAATTTATAATACAAGTACAGACAAAAGTATGATTACAATGCTATAGATAAAGAAGATGACAATGTCATACCATACATAGTGTTGTCTGAACAAATATGTCACGTGTAAAAGACTCAGCTGTAAGGCGTTGTTATACGCATATCACAATAAAGTTACATTTGTTCTGGTTATGTTAATCAAGTTAAAAATGACTCAAGCAACAGTAAAAAAAAAAAAAAAGCATTGGACTACACCAGATGGGGTTGAAGGAAAAACTACCCCAGGCATATCAATGACCACATTGTCTCACTTTAATAGCCTCCATGGGCTATCATTACCACTCCCTAAATGTGAGTCATCATCAGCACCTCAAAATAGGTAGTATATAATGATAATTTGTGTTATATAACTGTAGAAAGTAGCTATTACCTCCAAACAGGAATTATAGCTCAAGATCCACACGTGTAAAGCAGTGATGTAGCTATCTGTCCCATATTTTAGGAAATTTAGCTGGGCAGCCCTTGTGGGTGTAAAGAGATTTTTTTATATGAAATATTAGCATTAACGTCTGCTACACAGTGCTCCACTGTTGGAGACAATGTTGACATCTACTTTTTAGCAATCGTAGCCCTTGTTTGGGGGGTTATGAGAAAGGGCCTCCCCAACCAGGATATTGCACTAATTGGGAACAGATGAACTGCTGCAACTAGCATATACAAATAGCCATAAGTATATAGATAAACACCAGTATGGCAATAATATGAGCTTTATGTAACAAAAGGTTATTAGTGTTTTTTTCCTGCTCATCAATCCAGCCTACAGCCAGCCCCTTCTGGCTATTTAAACTGCTTGGCTCATTCCTTCCATGCCTTCACCTTGGTCAAACATATCTGGAGACTCTCTGCTGTGTTCCTGTTGAAGACTTGCCTGGCTGATGTGTCTTCTGGTTCCTGATTCTGTCTGCTGCCTCCAACTAAGCTGATCTCTGGCTTCCTGATTTACTGGCTTGTTCTGACTACTCTATTTGGCTACCATACCGTGGCTATGTTTTGACTACGTTTTACTATTTGTACCATTTTTACCTTTTTATTAAAATGTGTGATTTTTACTTCATTTTCTGTCTACGTCTGATTCATAGTTCCTGATATGTAAAGAATGGAAGCAGCCTCAACCTAGACTTCGTTCAGGCCATGCCCCCAACACGGGGCTTAGTCATGGGAAATAATATGAGCTTTATGTAATAAAAGGTTAGTAATTCAATGTACAAACAGGTGATACCAGCAAAGGGCCCCGACAGGGGTCCTGATGCAATTGGGACCCCATACAATTACATTTAGGATGGAATTTTAGGTCCTTATATGCTGACAATCGCTGGGAGTCCTGGTATATATAGTTATTAATGAAGATATATTTAAATGAATGTTGCAGCAAAGTCTAGTTGCAGGGGCCCATGAGGATGATCACAATTGGGTGTCTGTCTTGGTGTGAAGACCTGAAGATAGAATCAGTGATGATGGGGAGATGCTCCAACTAGCCTTAACATAGCTTCTCACCAGCAGAAACAATGGTGTGACACTGGAACTCAAAGTAAGCCTATCTACTCTGCTTCTTAGTCCCTAGTAACTTCTAATCTGCCATGCACCTGGACCTCTAACTACCTGTAGGACATTGGACACCTAACCTGGCTCTAGCCTATGCTGGTCATTGAGCTGTGAGCTCAAACTTGCTACAAAATCCCAGACCAGAAGGGACAGTGTTAACTAAAATAACAGGAGCTGTATACAATCTCTTTTGTAGGCTCACCTTATAACATAGAGCAAGGTAACCGCTATACACCTACCCGGTATCACAGATTTAGGTGTCTGGTATATTGCATGTGAAATAGCAAGGATGCAGATATACTTCTGTCACCAGTCTTTAAATATACAGTATCTCACAAAAGTGAGTACACCCCTCACATTTTTCAAATATTTTATTATATATTTTCATGTGACAACACTGTAGAAATGACACATTGCTACAATGTAAAGTAGTGAGTGTACAGCTTGTATAACAGTGCAAATTTGCTGTCCCCTTAAAATAACTCAACACACCATTCATGTTCAAACCTCTGGCAACTAAAGTGAGTACACCCCTAAGTAAAAATGTCCAAATTGGGCCCAAAATGTCAATATTATTTTCCAGAACCGCCTTAACCCTCTTGGGCATGGAGTTCAACAGAGCTTCACAGGTTGCCACTGGAGTTCTCTTTCACTCCTCCATGAAGACATCACAGAGCAGGTGGATGTTAGAGACCTTGCGCTCCTCCACCTTCCATTTGAGGATGCCCCACAGATGCTCAGTAGGGTTTAGGTCTGGAGACATTCTTGGCTAGTCCATCACCTTTACCCTCAGCTTCTTTAGCAAGGCAGTGGTCGTCTTGGGGGTGTGTTTGGGGTCATTATCATGTTGGAATACTGCCCTGCGGCCCAGTCTCTGTAGGGAGGGGATCATACTCTGCTTCAGTATGTCACAGTACATGTTGGCATTCATGGTTCCCTCAATGAACTGTAGCTCCCCAGTGCCGGCAGCACTCATGCAGCCCCAGACCATGACACTCCCACCACCATGCCTGACTGTAGGCAAGACACACTTGTCTTTGTGCTCCTCACCTGGTTGCCGTCCCACATGCTTGACACCATCTGAACCAAATAAGTTTATCTTGGTCTCATCAGACCACAGGACATGGTTCCAGTAATCCATGTCCTTGGTCTGCTTCTCTTCAGCAAACTGTTTGCAGGCTTTCTTGTGCATCATCTTTAGAAGAGGCTTCATTCTGGGATGACAGCCATGCAGACCAATTTGATGCAGTGTACGGTGTATGGTCTGTGCACTGACGGGCTGATCCCCCCACCCCCTTCAACCTCTGCAGCAATGCTGGCAGCACTCATATGTCTATTTCCCAAAGACAACCTCTGGATATGACGCGGAGCACGTGCACTCAACTTTTGGTCGACCATGGTGAGGCCTGTTCTGAGTGGAACCTGTCCTGTTAAACCGCTGTATGGTCTTGGCCACAATGCTGCAGCTCAGTTTCAGGATCTTGGCAATCTTCTTATAGCCTAGGCCATCTTTATGTAGAGCAACAATTCTTTTTTTCAGGTTCTCAGAGAGTTCTTTCCCATGGGGTGCCATGTTGAACTTCCAGTGACCAGAATGAGAGAGTGAGAGCGATAACACCAAATTGAACACACCTGCTCCCCATTCACACCTGGGACCTTGTAACACTAATGAGTCGCATGACACTGGGAGGGAAAATGGCTAATTGTTCCCAATTTGGACATTTTCACTTAAGGGTGTACTCACTTTTGTTGCCAGCGTTTTAGACATTAATGGCTGTGTGTTGAGTTATTTTGAAGGGTCAGCAAATTGACACTGTTATGCAAGCTGTACACTTACTACTTTACATTGTAGCAAAGTGTCTTTTCTTCTGTGTTGTCACATGAGAAGATATAATAAAATATCTATATGTAAGGGGTGTACTCACTTTGGTGAGATACTGTCTGTAGACTCAGAAGCTATGGGGAACAATAGTAAACGATTAAAATAGGAACACTTGGCTAACAAACCCTTCTTCTAGTCTGGATTAGCAACAGTTCTTCCATGGGGACATGCGGTCTCAGCTCCTCTCTCCCTCTTTCTCGCAACTTTCTTCCTCTGGGGTTTTATAATCCAGCCACACAGAGACAGGAAATAATGTACATACAGAAAATAACTCAGTTGCATTAATCAACACAGCCACTTACAGATACAGACAGTAGAGGGCAGCAGATCTCTACACAATTATCTTTCTTGTTGTAAGCAATGTCTCCTGGAGAAAGGTCATATGACAACTACTGAGTTCTGAATTTGCCATTTTACCCAAGAGACATACGTTTTGGTCAAGGGAAGCGGATGACCCCATCTTATCATGTGAAAATTGAACTACTTGTTTCCAGTCTGCCTGGATGATTGGACATTCGCATATACCACAACATACCTGTGGTTCCCTGACATAGTGGATTGTAAGAGGGGTGATATTTACAAATTATTTATTTAAAAAAGCGCCATGCACTTCTTTTTTTGCAATTTACATGAATGGGGCTGCCCTACCATAGCACATAGTAACATGCATAAAAAATGTGCAGCAATGCTCATCGCACAGCACCAGGGCCGCTAATAAGCCAGTACAACTGGCCCTGTCCAGCAGGGGGGCCCAGGCAATCTGAACATAGTGCAGAATAAAAAAAAAATGTCTTTCTCCATCCACACTCACGTGTGCCTCGGGCGGCCTTTTTCAGGAGGGCGGCATCACCCCCTGGCAGAAGGACACTAAGGCTCTGTGCTCAGTGGCGGAAAGGGATTCCCTGCCATCTCCCCAGCACACTGACATCCCACAGCAGCCACTGGCATAATGGAGCGGGGAGGAGAAGGGGGTGGTTAGAAATTAGTCTCGATCCAATCCGGTCCTATGTCCCAGCCGGATTCTGGACTGCTGTGTGTGGCGGGGCGTTGGTGCTGTCCGGGAACTCGCAGCCCACCACCACCTCTCCATCAGCCTGCCTATGAGATCAGATCGGCTGTACGGGGCATTGTGATTTCTATGAGTGGCCCTGCACAGCACTGATGTAAATTCGGCCTTTCAAAGTTTGTGTAAAATATTACCAATTTAGCTCAGGCATTCTGTTCCATTTTTTAGGTCTGCAGTAAATTCCTGCCAATGCCTCTAGAAGCTCGTGGCCATGTGCTTTGTTTTTTTTTGTCCTCCATTTCCCCTAGGTTCCCAATTACAATAATGCAGCCTTGCGCAGCTGCCTCTCGAAGTGTGCGTGGAATTGGCACATGTGCCACGCTGGAGTGGTAATAAATGAGGAAACTCAGCGAGTGTGAAGGATGAGCCTGGCATGATATTAGCATCAGCAGCACTGCAAGACTCCCAAGATATCCGTCTAGCTGCTGTGACAAGATCAATGTTCCCAGCTCCATAAGTAGGACATTGATCCCAGCGAGAGAGGTATTTTTATATAATGGGTCAGCTTTCTAGTTCAAAAAGGATTACATAGGAATATACACAATATTCTGCAATGTGTATTCTTTCCACAATCAACATGCGAATTGACCTCGATTTGATCCAAGAAACAGGGTCAGCCCATCTGCGAGCTGCCGCTGGAACATCAGAATGGTGCTGAGTTGGCCATTTTTCACTTTCTGTAATAAAACTTTGTGATTACTAATTTAATTAGTCAAAGGGTTAGGGTTAGGTATGTACCTGAAATGGTGCTAATATCAACCCCACAGCTGCCACAAGCAGCCAATCACATTAGTATTAATAGCCCCCATCTACATAATCCCTGTATCCTAGTTTTACCCCCGGTTCACACTTATGCGAATTCTATGCGGATCAGATACGATCCGAAAAGCACAGATTTGCATGTAATCTAAAAAAAGCATTATTTTTAATGCAGACTTCATATACAGTATATGTGGTACGAATTTGATCCGGTTCAACAAAGGGTCCTGTGCGAATTTAGCCCAGTGCGGTGTGAATTTCAGCTCCATAGACTTCTACGTGACTGGATTGGAATCGCAGTCCAGTGTCAACATCACTGCTAATTTTTTTTTTTTGCCTGGTTTTGATAGAAAACAAAAATCACAGATGTAACCACTCCACTCACAAATTCACACTAAATTCGCATTGAATTCGCACATAGCAAGCAGAAATCGTAATGCAAATTCGCACCGAGTACCACTTTAAATTTCGCACTGAATTCGCAGTGCATAAGTGTGAACTAAGGCTAAGGGCTTGTTCACTCATTACACATATTACATGCTATGGTAACAGAATATAAATGTGTGTTCTGGAGCATTGCCATTTATTGCTAATTGCACCTCAGCACACATATACAGTGGCTGCAGCACCCCAATGCACAGGTGCATCTGCTCTTCATGTTGCAGTGCACTACAGCTGCAAAAATTATTATATTTGCATGTGCTGATTCACAACACTACATTTACAATAGGGAAAATAATTATTTGATCCCCTTCAGATTTTTATCATAGGTGTATTTTAAATAATAGAAATAGAATGTCAGCCAAAAATCCAGAAAAAAACACATGATACAAATGTTATAAGTAGAGTTGCAGTTCAGTGAGTAAAATAAGTATTTGATCCCCAAGCAAAACATGACTTAGCACTTGGTGGAGAAACCCTTGTTGGCAAGCACAGAGATAAGATGTTTCTTGTAGTTGGCTACCAGGTTTGCACACAGCTCGGGAGGGATTTTGGTCCACTACAGATCTTCTCTAAATCCTTAAGGTTGTTTGGCTGTTGCATGACAACTGGAAGTTTCAGCTCCCTCCATAAATTTTCTACAGGATTAAGGTCTGGAGACTGGCTAGGCCACTCCATGACCTTAATGTGCTTCTTCTTAAATCACTCCTTTGTTGCCTTGGTGGTATGTTTTGGGTCATTTTCATGCTGGACAACCCATCCATGACCCATCTTCAGTGTTCTTGTTGAGGCAAGAAGGTTCTCATCCAAGATTTTACAATACATGGCCCCGTCCATTGGCCCCTCAATGCAGCAAAGTCTGCCTGTACCTTTAGCAGAGAAACAGCCCCAAACCATAATGTTTCCACCTCCATGCTTGACTGCAGGGATGGTGTTCTTAGGGTCATAGTCAGCATTTTTCTTCCTCCAAACACAGCAAGTTGAGTTAATGCCAAAGAGCTTGATTTTGGTCTCATCTGAGCACTTTCTCCTAATTCTTCTATGAATCCTTTAGATGTTCATTGGCAAATTTCAGACAGGCCTGTACATGTGCCTCCTTGAGGAGTGGGACCTTGCAGGCGCTGCAGGATTTCAATTCATGGCGGTGTATTGTGTTACCAATGGTTTGTTTGGTGACTGTGGTCCCAACTGCTTTGAGATCACTCACAAGCTCCTCCTGTGCAGTTCTGGGCTGATCCCTCACTATTCTCATGATCATCCTCACCCCATGAGGCGAAATCTTGCATGGGGCTCCAGACCGAGGGCGATTGATGGTTATTTTATATTTCTTCCATTTGCAAATAATCACTCCAACAGTTGTCTCCTTCTCACCAAGCTTCTTGCTGATGGTCTTGTAGCCCATTCCAGCCTTGTGAAGGTCTACACTCTTGTCCCCGATGACAGCTCTTTGGTTTTGCCCATGATGGTGAGGTTCGAATGGAAAAAGAGATTCTGTGGACAGGTGTGTTTTATACACATAACGAGTTGTCGTTAGGAGCCCATTCCTAAATTGACAGGACTAATCCTGTGTACCACATGAGCACCTACTGTAGCCAGAATTATTGTTGGTTGGTAAAGAATCGGATACTCATTTTAATCACTGAACTGCAACTCAATTTATAACATTTCTATCATGTGCTTTTTCTGGATTTTTGGTTGATATTCCATCTCTATCGTTTAAAATACACCTATGATAAAAATTTATAAACCCTTCATTTCTTTGTAAGTGGGCAAACTTACAAAATTGGCAGCTAGGAGCACCTCAGCTTAAAGCTAGGTTCACATGTGAGCGGGTACAGGGCTGCATGTAAATCGCATGCTTTAAGCACCCACAGAAAAAAACGCTCCTTTTAGTAGATGCATGGGGGTGCCCTTAATTCTTAAGGGCACCCCGTCGCACCAAAAACCACATTATGTCTTCCTGTGCTGGGAACACAGCACTATGCTGTTTCCTTGTGGCTATGATTTTAGAAAAGGTACAGGGACCTTTCAAATGAACGGGCTGCTATGTCCACACAAACGCTGACACAGGGAAACCACAATAGTGCGAACCTAGCCTAAGAGCTGGTTCCTACAAAGTATGATTTATTAAACTTCATGGCAAGGGATGCAGTTGCTGGGACCTCCGGCATTGAGACCTGGCCAAAAAATGTATTGAGCGGTATAAGAGCTGGTGGGATGATTCCCCTTCCTTCCCCCCATGAAGCTCTTCAAAGAACGCAGATATGAATTATTATACCAAATTACATTTTTGACAGTAGGCTGATATTAACTGAGCAATCAAGTAAGCAATTATTAACAGAACGTGTGGTAAAAGTTTTTGCAGTTGTTAATTCTTACTTGTATGCCTGAAAGTTTTTTAGTGGTAGAGGAAAAAAAACAGAATTCAGAACTAACAAATATATTTTATTGAAGTTAATAAAGCCTCACTTTAATTAAAAACGTTTTTTTAAATTAAGGAGGAGTGATATAGCAAAAAAAAAAAAAAAAAAACTTTTCTCCAGTGTTATCCCCTGCAGCAATTCCTTTCAACCACTAGATGTCCTCAGTCTTCTGGGCTGAATGACGCACACAACCTCATTCAGTCCAAAATGGCTGACTGCATGGTAAGGTGGACCCACCCCCTCTTAGATTGTAAGCTCTAACGAGCAGGGCCCTCTGATTCTTACCATATTTAAGTGTATTGTATTTGTACTGTCTACCCTCAAGTTGTAAAGCGCTGCGTAAACTGTTGGCGCTATATAAATCCTGTATAATAATAATATGGCCTAACCATGGTTTCTTGGATTCACCTACAAAGATTCAGAGAGCAGTGCTGATGTCATCATGCTAAAGTGCTAAAATCAATTTACACTTACCATAATTTGAGCTACGTAAGCTATGTATAATAAACACACCTCTAAACTATTGTGTAGAAGCATAACAGTGTGATCCTGAAGCCTTTGTTCTTTAGCTTCTTCCCGCATCATCGATCACATTTAAACATCCAAGGAATGCTAAATTTGACTGGAAGCTGTGAGCACATTCTTACTACATCATGCTTTCTACATGAGACAGCAATATGAACTCATGTGTAGCGGTACCCCCGAAGGAGCTGCTAATTAAATTTATATTTGTTCTCCAGCCTCCCTCTGATTATCCCGCAGCCAGTCACTATAGCATTTTCACACAGTCAGGTGCACACACAATCCTGCTCGTTTCCAATGACCAGTCTAGAGGATGAATTTTCAATGCTTTATTGTTGAACTTGGATAGGAGAAGGATAGGTATGGGATACTCCAAGTAACTGACTGTAACTGAGGACAAATTCTCCCTATGCTCTGTATAGCAGGCGGTCACACAGCAGACTGACTCCAGTGAAACAAGTCCATCTTCAAGACACTAGCCAGTGTCTCCTTTCTAACTCAGTGTAGCAAATTACCAAAGGCACTTTATGGCAGGCTGACTTTAGCAGAACAGGTCCCTTGTTAAGCAGTAAGGACAGAAGCTGGACTCTGTTCTTCAAGACTCTCCAGTGTCTCCTTTCTAGCTGGCACACCCAATTAAGCTGATATGAGGGCAGGGGAAATTCTAGCACACATTCTCAGGGATCCTCTCACAGATCTGTACTCACACCATGTCCCGGGATAGTCGGTAGCCCTCTCTCTGCCAACCTCCAAGCGACACTTTGCCACTGCAGCATCCGACCGAATCCAAGGACATCCTCCCTCTATCAGATTTCAAAGAACTCTGGGTTGCAGCTTCAGCATCCAGATAGGCCTCGACTAGCACTAGCAGCCGGCAGCCTCCTGGATAAGCTCTCGGGCCTAGCAGCCAGGAGCTAAACACACGCCTCTACCCTCAGGCTTGAGTGGGCTGGAACTCCTAACCTTGATCCCATGTGCTCCTTTTTATCTGAAGGTGTTCAACCAAGATGTAGTGGAGGGCACTCCCATGTTAGTTGGTCAGAACCACCCTCAAATACACCTGCTGTCACTGGCTGGGGTTTTCCCCCTCTGTCCAATAGGGACCCATACTACTGGACAAGGTAAAACTTCTCCAGACCACATGAAACAGCACCAGAGCACACAGAGCAGACCTTACTCAAATCAGGCTCCCTGATAAGCAGACAGCATATACATTTATCTGTCAGCTCTCTTGTTAAGCAGAGAAAGCCAAAAACTATATACACTCACTAATACCCAAACTAGGAGGGCACTACACATGAACAATTAACGTGGCTGTTAGGGGAGTCTGGTGTATTTTTTATGTGCCTCTAAACACTCCTCCAGGTATTTAGAGGAGTTTAGAGGCAAAAAAAAAATGCACAGCTGGTGCATCCAGGAGCAGCGGCGTTTGCCAGAAAATACGCTTGATGCATCTATATGCATCTAAAGGTACATTTAGCGTGTGAGTATTAATTAATTTTAATGCCCAGAATAAATTATTATTATAGCCAATTAAATGAATTAATGTCCAAGTTCTTGACGCTCCTACTTGCATTACATGTGTTTCTGCCAAAATGCTGCTGCCACCAGGAAGAAAGCAGTCTAGGAGAGTTAACAAACCATTATGTGTGCATGAGGCCTAAGGTGTCCCAGCATTACCAGCACATGTGCTCCAGGATCATTACTGACAACTTTAGTCTGATCTGACCATGACACCGTTTTCCATGTGGCCTCAGAATCTTCAAAGTGCGTTTTGGCAAAGCTCAGTCGTGGCTGCTTGTGGCCTTTCTGGAGGAGTGGCTTTTTTCTTGCAACCACTCTTTGTCATAAATTCCTGCAACTGCTTCAGAGTTGCTGTAGGCCTCTTGGTAGCCTCTCTGACCAGTTTCCTCCTGGTTCTTTCATCCAGTTTGGAGCGACGTCTTGATCCAGGGAGGGTCTGTGTTGTACCAAATACCTTCCAGTTCTTAATAATAGACTTCACTGTGCTTCTAGGTATTGATAAAGCCATTTAATTATTTTTTGTATCCATCTCCTTACTTGTGCCTGTCCTGGAGATCTTTTGACAGTGCCTTGCCACCCACAGTTGATTGTTTGCTTCAGTTCCCCTACCAGGAACTGAAATGCTCCAGGAAAACTCTTTTCATGCTGAGATATATAAAATGACCACAGCTGATCAAAGTTGATAGTCAAATGACTGTGAGTGCCATTGAGAAGGTAATTTGCTACACCTAATTGAGGAGGGGGTGATCTTTTTTCAAACTCACTGATTCTGTTTTTGATTTTTTTCTGGCATGTTGGTGTTATAATCTTTCACTTGAATGTTATAAGTTGCATTGAGTAAACACAGCTGGATAAAACAAAAACTGTGTCTGTCTTCATTTCAGGCTGCAAAGTAACAAATTATTATTTTTTTTTTGAAGGGGGGGGGGGGGATTCATGTCTATACCTACCATATAAACTACATACAACAGCATATCCTATATGCTCAGTAGCATTTTTCACCCAGGTACTGCTATATTGCACAGTCCACCCCTCTTTTTTCCATAATGATCCTGGAACACACCTGCTGGTGATGCTTGAACAAAATAATTGCTGTTTCTAAACTAAAGATACAGAGCATCTGGAGGAAACATATAAACTAGATACAAGCATGTAGGTGGGGTGCAGTGTGGTGCGGCGACAATAATCAACACAATCAGTTGCAATGAAGACCTTGTATCGAAATATTACAGCAACAGTTCATAACAAACCTGGTGGGAAAGTGACCCAATCGGGTGCACTCACGGTTTCCAGTAATGTGAAGAGAGCAGGTATCGCTCAAATTGACAGTGTCTGTAAGAGATCAGAGTGCGGCCTGGCCGTCTAGTGCCCAAGCGGCATTGGTGTCCAAGGAGTTGTGACCCTATGTTTTCTCTCTTCATCAAGAACCTTTTCCTTACCATTAGTACTATCCCTAACAGGCGCGGGAACTACCTCTAGTGTACTAATTCGCAAAATGTGTACCAAAGCTTGGAGCCAGGGCCTTAAATAAGCTCTGCCTAACCCAAGATGGCTGCTTGAGTCACATGGGGCAGCAGCATCCAATAGGATAGCCTCCCCAGTGATCTGGAAACCATAGAGGAACCATGTTCCTCTTGACTTCCTCTCCAACAACAGTGATGCTGCAAAAGAGCGCCACCTGCAGTGGAGAAAGCAAAAAAGGAAGAGGGGTAGGTCATAGACCAGACCCTCAGTAAGAACCGTCAAAGGGGTATACTGTTTAAAACATATAAACTTTATTGATACATGTAAAATTGGTGAACCAATGCCAGACCCATTTTAAAATGTAGACAATGTTGTCTTAACCACACAAGACATACAATAAGGACAGTGGAGAAAGTAGAATGCACCTGCATACAAGCAGATATAATTTTTTTAAATTTATTTTAATATGAATAAAACAATCACCAACATTTCATATTAGCTTTGTCACTATGATATCAAATTAAGCATAATTTTCTTTTTTATTTTTAAATCTGCATTTTCTTAAATAAAAATAATTTATAAAAAAAAAATCTGCGTTTTGTTTAACCACTTCAGCCCGGAAGGATTTCACACTTTAGGACCAGAGCACTTTTTGCGATTCGGCACTGCGTCGCTTTAACTGACAATTGCGCGGTCGTGCGACGTTGTACCCAAACTAAATATGCGTCCTTTTTTTCCCACAAATAGAGCTTTCTTTTGGTGGTATTTGATCACCTCTGCGTCATTTCTGATCGCCGCTATAAACAAAAGAAGAGCGACAATTTTGCAAAAAAAACCCCCAAATTTCTTACTTTTTGCTAAAATACAAATCCAAAAAAAAAATACAAAAAAACATTTTTTTCATCAGTTTTGGCCGATTTATATTCTTCCTCATATTTTTGATTAAAAAAAAATCGCAATTGGCGTTTATTGATTGGTTTGCGCAAAAGTGGCCATGTTTACGGATGGTGAGAATTCATTTCTGGGGTTTTTATTTATTTATTTTTTTTTACTAGTAAT